>JARQOD010009122.1:0-32705 GCA_033576555.1 Oophaga sylvatica | reverse complement strand
TGATGATGGGGAGGAGATGATGATGGGCAGGCATTGCTGATAATGGGGAGGCATTGATGATGATGGGGAGAAGATGATGATAATGGGCAGGCATTGATGATAATGGGCAGGCATTGATGATGGGGAGAAGATGATGATGGGCAGGCATTGATGATGATGGGGAGGAGATGATGATGGGCAGGCATTGCTGATAATGGGGAGGCATTGATGATGATGGGGAGAAGATGATGATAATGGGCAGGCATTGATGATAATGGGCAGGCACTGATGATGGGGAGAAGATGATGATGGGCAGGCATTGATGATGATGGGGAGGAGATGATGATGGGCAGGCATTGCTGTTAATGGGGAGGCATTGATGATGATGGGGAGAAGATGATGATAATTGGCAGGCATTGATGATAATGGGCAGGTATTGATGATGGGGAGAAGATGATGATGGGCAGGCATTGATGAGGATGGGGAGGAGATGATGATGGGCAGGCATTGCTGATAATGGGGAGGCATTGATGATGATGGGGAGAAGATGATGATAATGGGCAGGCATTGATGATAATGGGCAGGCATTGATGATGGGGAGAAGATGATGATGGGCAGGCATTGATGATGATGGGGAGGAGATGATGATGGGCAGGCATTGCTGATAATGGGGAGGCATTGATGATGATGGGGAGAAGATGATGATGGGCAGGCATTGATGATGATGGGGAGGAGATGATGATGATGGGCAGGCACTGATGATAATGGGGAGGCCATGATGATGATGGGGAGGCAATGATGTTGATAAGGAGGCAATGATGATGATGGGGAGGCAATCATGATGATAATGGGGAGTCTTTCCACAGCGCCCTTTCCTGAGCCGTAACAGTGCAGAACGCAGTACAGCGCAGAGGAGAGCTCCATATTTTGTATGGAGCATTATATGGGGACCAGTATCCTGTATGGAGCATTATATGGGGACCAGTATCCTGTATGGAGCATTATATTGGGTCCAGTATTCTGTATGGAGCATTATTTTGGGTCCAGTATTCTGTATGGAGCATTATATGGGGGGTGACATCCTGCATGGGGTATTATATGGGTGATGAGGGGGAGACTGTGGTGCCCATAATATTGTATGGAGGACTGTACTGTCCAGTCTGTTCTGTGTGCTGTGAGGATTTGGCGGTTTTTGAGCTATTGTAGAATTTAAAATAGATATCACTCATGTAATGGAAGAAGTGAAGTATTTGGCATTGTACTGTACCCATATTTCTCTGCTGTATCTGTGCATCATGAATCGTGGTCTGTGTTAAAGGGGCCCACTGAGGCTCTTTCGCCCGGGGCCCATAAAAACCTGGAGCCGGCCCTGCTGTGGGGGATAGATAGGTCCGGTGCAACAGACTATACGGCCGCTCTAGGACTGGGCACAATTTAAGTAAGGATATTTCATTAAAAAAGAGTTTGGATTTGTGTAATGGATTGGATACTGTCAGTCTTATGGTTCAGAGACGAAAGAAAAAAAAAAAATCTGTGAGAAATGTAGAGGACATTCTTGAGGGCGGGAGGATGAAGCCTACGCTATGAGACGAAGGTGTTAGAAAGAAAGGCACGTTGATTTGGAGATAGAAAACAGAAAGTGAATTCTGATTGATTATGTTATGGTTATAATGAAAAAAGGAAAGCTATCTATTACTATAACAAAGATTGAATGTTTTGTGGAAGGAACTGAGAAAGTGACTGAAAGTACCAGAAAGACAAATAATTAAAAATGATGATTTGGAATAAGGGGTTTCTCTGCTAGATAATAAGATATTTTCCCAGGAAATTAAGTTTCTTTTCCCAACTGTAAGCTCTGTGCCCCTCAACCCCAGGGCACCAATATATCCTGGGTTGCAAAAAAAACTTTGCTGGGTGGTGTGAGACAGTGAGTGAATATGTGATGAATGGGGTGTACATTTCACCTAGGTATAAGGGAAATGTGTGGCTTTGTAAACCTAGTGGTAGAGAAAGGTCACTACACCTCACATTCAGCACACACTTGCAGCACAAGCCTGAAACTACTCAGGTCTTAATTAGGAGACCAGAAGTAGGTGTCTGCAAACACAATCTGAGAGCTAGTTTAGCCTGGACACAGGAAGGTGTCCTGGCACAAGAAACAGTCTCCAAGAGTGTTAGAGCTGTCTTTAGCCTGGACACAGAGAGGTGTCCTGGCACAAGGAAGCAGTCTCCAAGAGTGTTTGAGCTGTCTTTAGCCTGGACACAGAGAGGTGTCCTGGCACAAGGAAGCAGTCTCCAAGAGTGTTTGAGCTATCTCAGTCTGGGTGCAGGAAGGACCCCGGACATAGGAGTAGTCTCAGTGCGAATCCGTGTGAAGAGCGGCTGAATAGGAGTGGATCTCTCTCAAGTCTGGTCATGGAAGGTGCCTTCAGACACAAGGAGGAGTATCTGTGAAGCTCCATACTGGTAACATACTGTATGTGATATGTGTTGTTTTGGGCACAGACTGGTAGAGTCTGGGTCCCGGATAGAGAGGGCCATCTATCTAAGTGTAATTAGAGGCTAGACAAGCCCAGGTTTTCTGTTTATGCTTTGTTTTAATCTGTTTGCTGTGGACTTTAATAAAGCTGGTTGCGGCCAGTTTTGCACCAGAACTGCTGTCTGAATGAACTGTTTTCATGCCATTCTGTCTACCCAGACAGCGATCCTAGAGCTAAACCCCCCGGGATGCTACAATTGGTGGAGGATGCTGGGGCAGCGCAGTGCCTGATACAGTTAGTGCTGGAGTGTGTATGCAGCACAGTGGCGAGAGACAGCATTAAAGGTGAAGTCTATTGAAATAGCAGCAGAAAAAAAAAAAAGTGTGTCAGCAGAAACGTCTGTTTGGAGCAGTCTTGGAGAGACAGTGGCCCTGATAGGGTCTGCAGAGAGAAAATGTATGCACAGCAAAGCTGAACTTGTTGTGAAAATGACTGTGGAATGTGCAGCAGCAAAAGAAAAGTCTGTGGAGCAGTCTTAAAGAGACAGTAGCCCTAATAGACTTTGCAAAGGAAAAAAAAAAAAAAAAAAAATGTCTGCACAGCAGAGCTGAATTTTTCTGTGGAAAAGACTGTGGAGTGTGTATGTCTTGAGTGAAGACTGCCGTTGTTAAGACAGAGAAGTCTGACAGCATGGATGACAGCATGGAGGCGCTGTTTGAACAAATGGCGCAAGTGAATGTGCAACATAAGACTGCCGGGGTTGAGACAGATAAGTCCGGCAGTATGAAGGAGCTCATTGAGTACCTGGTCCAGGCCCAGCGGAGCATGCAGCAGAGCATGGAGCAGAGCATGGAGCAGCAGCGCCTGCAGCACCAGCAGCGCATGCAGCAGGCCCAGCAGCAATTCCTGCAGCAGCAGCAGGAGAATAACCGGTTATTTGTTGAGCAGATGACAGCACCAAAAAAGGATTTCGGTGCCGCGTCCCGAAGTAATGTTGTGAAGGCACCGACGTTGTCCGCTATAAAGAAGGCGGTAAGACGGTCCTTGAGAAAAATGACACCTCGTGATGATGTGGAGGTATATCTTACTAGGTTTGAGAGACTGGCAGAGAAGGAGAATCTGCCACTATCTGAATGGGCCATGGCGGTCGTACCCTATCTGATTGGGGAACCCCAAAAAGTCTGGGCTGACCTGAGCAAGCAGGACAGCGAAGACTATGCCAAGTTGAAAGCGGCGATTCTTACCCGGCTGGGTGTTACGGTGACAGCCCGTGCCAGGGGAGTTCATGACTGGAGATGCAGTTGGGAGTCTGCAGTAAGCAAACCTGATTATGGAGTTGAAAAGGTGATAGTGAACCGCTACACCCGAGCACGTCCTCCTGAGGTACAGCCGTCTGAGAGGTCGTCACTTCAGAGTTCCCGGACGCTGAACTCTCGCGGTAAGAGCGTTCCAGCTGTTGGGGACATGGGGTATGCTGATAAGCGGGTTCAGGCCCGAGGGGACATGTGGGTGGGAGAGTGTGATGGACAGTGTTGGAGCTGGCGTGAAATTGCAGCCAACTGTCCAATAGAGGGGGAGCCTATGTGTTGTGATGTTGGCAGATCCCTCTCTCCCTGCGCAGAGCCTGTGTGTGTGTCCACCTCAGCCGAAGAGACTGGACCACAGGGGTCCCCGGTGGTTGTAAGTGACTGCCCAGCACAGGCCCTCTTGGACTCAGAGAGTCCAGTGACTTCCGTATGTGACAGCCTGATTGATAGGGACTTCATCCCTGATAAGCACCTGAGTGTGGTGTGCATCCATGGAGACACCAAAGTCTACCCAGAGACTGCCGTGGACTTGGTCCCCAAACTCGGGGAGGTTTCATGTGAAGTGGGGGTAGTGAAGACCCTGGTGCAACCCGTTATATTGGGTAATGACTTTCCCGGTCTAAGGATCTCTGGGGGAAAAATGTTTCTGATGGACAGTGTGATGAAGCTCCTATTGAGGGTGCGCAATCCCGAGGGGCGGAACACAATGCTAGTGGGCCGTTAAACTTATGTGATAATGATGATGATGATCATGATAATGATGATGACCATGATAATGATGATGATGATAATGATAATGATGATGATGATGATGATGATCATGATAATGATGATGACCATGATGATGATGCTGATGCTGATAATGATAGTGATGATGATCATGATAGTGATGATGATACTGATCATAGTCATGATAATGATATTGATAATAATGATGACTGTGATAGTGATGAAATTCCTTTGCAGGTGATGTTGGGAGACGAGGATGGTGGTTCTCGAGAACCGAGTGTCCCTGACTTACCTGTGTCCTGTGACAATTTTGAGAGTGAGCAGTGGCGAGACCCCTCTCTTAAAACGGCACAGGAAAATATGATTGTTCTAAATGAGGTTTCCCAGGAGCCTGGCTCTGAGGAGAGGTTTCCTCATGCTGCCATGAACAATAGCCTATTGTATAGGGACACTGAAGTCCAGGGAGAGGTCGTGAGTCAGCTCCTAGTGCCTGAGCTATATAGAAGTATAGTGCTGGGGTTGTCACAGAGTCACATACTTGAGGGACCAGATGGTGAAGTTAATGTTGTGGATGACATGTTAACTAAGGTTCCAGATCAAGATGTGAATGAAAATGAATTGTATAACCCTGACAGTGAGCAGGATGTGAATGAAAATGAATTGTATAACCCTGACAGTAAGCAGGATATGAATGAAAATGAATTGTATAACCCTGACAGTGAGCAGGATGTGAATGATAATGAAGTGTATAGCCCTGACAGTGAGACAGATGTGGCTGAGAAAAAGGGGTCAGATAGTGATAGTGAATTATCTGATGACCATAAAGCAACCAGTGCAAATGAGGAAGGCATGGTAGCAGAGGAGGTTGAGAGTCCTGAGAAGAAAGCTGATGCTGACCTTACAGCCAGACAGAAGATGGCATCTGAAGATGTTTTACAGTTGGCCGGTTCCCTGGCGAAGACTAAGGTGAAAGGAGGAGAGCTGAGCTTTAAAGGCAGGACTCTGAAACTGAACACAGCACAAGTGGATGCTGTTGAAGATGAGAAGTTGTCAGTGTGTGGTGTGGATCTGCATCATGCCAAGGACTCTGAAGGTGATGCTGCAGAGGTGGAAAAAGCCATGGAAGTGGTGGTCACCAAGCCAGATGCCTCATCAGAAGCTGAGGTTTCAAGTGAAGCTGTGAGGAGCAAGACTGAAGATATGGGGACTGACTCTGTCCAGGAATCTGTTTCTGCCGAAGACAGCGGCGTGGACGGGTTACGGTCCGGATCAGTAGCTGGCATTGGTGAGCTCAAGCGCACTTTCAGGGAGGCTACATCGGAGCCACGTCCCAACAAATGGGAAAAGCGATGTGTCACTCCGTTGCCGCTGCAGACACACGGGAGCCCAGATGGGATGCAGAACGTGGCTGAAGAGGTAGAGTCAAGGACTGACGGTGGGGCTTCTGGGCATGTCCTGCCAGAAGAGCCTGAAAGTGGGGAACTGGAGAAAAGTGAAAAACCCCCTATACCTTCTGTGATAGTTGGTGACACATGGTCAGTGCACCAGGGACAGGAGGTACGTGAGTTTCTGAGGAAGAGTCAGCAGAAGTGTTCTGATGTGTCGGGTCGTACTTCTCTGGCCAGGCACTATATCGAAAATGAGCCCGGCCCTAAGGTCAAGATGAAACCGTGCAGGATACCCGAGGCCCGCAGAGAGTATAGGCCTGGGAGGGTACAGGGTAGTGCGGATGCTTCAGATGAAGAGGAAGTTGATGTTGGCTATGACTCAGGTGACGATACAAATGACAGTGGTGGAGATGAAGCTGGTGAGGGCCATGACTGGTCCGGAGTTCACTGTCTCTGTTGGATTGTTGACCAGCCCTCCGGTCTGGATGGCCAGCCCTCCGGTCTGGAGAAGAGGGAGGGGATATGTGAGACAGTGAGTGAATATGTGATGAATGGGGTGTACATTTCACCTAGGTATAAGGGAAATGTGTGGCTTTGTAAACCTAGTGGTAGAGAAAGGTCACTACACCTCACATTCAGCACACACTTGCAGCACAAGCCTGAAACTACTCAAGTCTTAATTAGGAGACCAGAAGTAGGTGTCTGCAAACACAATCTGAGAGCTAGTTTAGCCTGGACACAGGAAGGTGTCCTGGCACAAGAAACAGTCTCCAAGAGTGTTAGAGCTGTCTTTAGCCTGGACACAGAGAGGTGTCCTGGCACAAGGAAGCAGTCTCCAAGAGTGTTTGAGCTGTCTTTAGCCTGGACACAGAGAGGTGTCCTGGCACAAGGAAGCAGTCTCCAAGAGTGTTTGAGCTATCTCAGTCTGGGTGCAGGAAGGACCCCGGACATAGGAGTAGTCTCAGTGCGAATCCGTGTGAAGAGCGGCTGAATAGGAGTGGATCTCTCTCAAGTCTGGTCATGGAAGGTGCCTTCAGACACAAGGAGGAGTATCTGTGAAGCTCCATACTGGTAACATATGTGATATGTGTTGTTTTGGGCACAGACTGGTAGAGTCTGGGTCCCGGATAGAGAGGGCCATCTATCTAAGTGTAATTAGAGGCTAGACAAGCCCAGGTTTTCTGTTTATGCTTTGTTTTAATCTGTTTGCTGTGGACTTTAATAAAGCTGGTTGCGGCCAGTTTTGCACCAGAACTGCTGTCTGAATGAACTGTTTTCATGCCATTCTGTCTACCCAGACAGCGATCCTAGAGCTAAACCCCCCGGGATGCTACAGTGGATTTGTAATGTATGCGGTGTTACTAATTTTCAGTGGAGAGAGACCTGTTGCAGTGTTGTAGTCTCAACTTTTCCCTTGGTAAACTCTGACGGCACTTATTATTAACCACCGCCAGCACCAGTCTCTGCTATCTATCCAACCCTCCTACTTTATTCACCCGTTCAGTCTCATTGTATAATAAAGCCCACTCACGGTGTTTTTGTGGCAGTTTTGATGTCCCGAATTGAAGGAGGCGATAATGTCAGTTAGACCTGATGTTGAGAATTCCACTCCGGACAATATATTAAAAGTAATAAAAAAAAGTTTTTCAGAAGGATTCAGCCCGTTCTGTATCAGGAAGAAAAAAAAAAAAGTCAGCCAGGAGCAGTTCTACCCCCCACCTTCGCAAGCAGGCATCTGCAACTGCAAGGACAGTTCTTATCAGTGCCCACATAGCAAACTCCAGCCCCCCCTTCACCTTAACCCCTGTGTACCGGCTGGTACAAGAACTATGGGCAGTTAATGCAGTCACTGATCTGGAAACTCCAGTGGTGTCTAATATATATATACTCTTTTGTTCCAGATATCTCAGGATGCTGCTTGGTTCACAGTTATCGATTTTGCCAATGTGTTTTTTAGTATTCTATTATACCAAGATTGTCAATTTCTGTTTGGTTTTATTTATCAGGGAGGACAATTGATGTGGACAGTTCTGCCACAAAGGGCCCTAAACAGTCCCAATTAGTTTGTAAAAAAATATGGGCGAGTATCTTTTACCCTGGCAATTGACCACCCCCATGTCACGCTGCTTCAGTATGTGGATGATTTTTGTTGTGTGTATGGACGGAGCAGGAAGCCATGTTGCTATTGTTAGTTTTCTGAAGCATCTGGCAGATCTGAACTGACGGGTTTCGGCCTCGAAACTTCAGTTCTGTCTTGGTCAAGTGATATTTTTGGGTCACTGTCTCCTTCAGGGTGTCAGATACCTCACAGAAGAAAGAAAAATAGCTGTCAGCTCCCTTCCTTTCCCAAAAGGTGAAATTGAACTCCAGCGTTTTCTTGGATATGAAACACACATTTTTGCCCCGCATGATATTGCAGCGATACTAACACTCCAACAGCCAAGACATTTGACTGTACAACGACATTTACGGCTGCAGTGTTCACTCCTTTTGCCTGATTATACCAAGTTGCATCGCTGTGCTACAATCAACCCCGCTACTTTACTGCCGGTCCCCAAGAAAGATGGCAGTGATGAGGATTATCTCCAACATGATTGTTCCTAATTTCTGACTGAAGAAACAGCTTCTCCACCAAATGTCAGTGAGAATCCATTTTCAAATCCTGATCTGGTGTTATAAACGGATTGTTCAAGATATGCTGATGAGTTTGGAAGATTCCTCACGGGATATGCTGTTACCACAGAGGACACTGTAGTGCACGCAGCTGCGCTCCCGCCATCACAGTCAGCACAAGAAGCAGAACTTCAGGCTCTGTCTACTGCATGTACTTTGGCCAAAGACAGACGGACTAATATATACACGGACTCACGATATGTATTTAGTATTGCTCATGATTTTGGAGCTCTATAAGCCAATCGAGGGTTTATTACTACTGCCGGAACTCCAGTGAAAAAAATGCTGAAGCTGTTAAAAACCTTTATGGATTCGATCAAATTGCCTACTCAGGTAGCCATTATCAAAGTCAAGGAGCACGGTCCTAGGAACAGTCCACAGACTATTGGCAATGTATTTGCGGATATGCAAGCAAAGGCCGCTGCTCTTCTGCCCGTTGAACTAACCATACCAATTATGGTGACCATACGCTCTCAGCGTAAACAGTTGCAAGAGATCCTGACTCTACAAGAACCTGATGATCTACGACAGACTGAGATTTTCTGTCGGACCCCGCGAGACCGCTTAATGACAATGCAAAGAATATCTCCAAAAGAAGAGGTAAAGCAGTGGAAGGCTGATGGGGCACATATGGACAATGGTCTCTGGAAAAAGGACCAACTTGTGTGTTTCCCTAAGCGGATGTACCCTGCTATTGCTACATGGGCATATGAACCTATATATCGAGGAAAACACCAGGCCCTGGCCCTGGTACAAAAATTCTACTGGGCTCCAGGTGGACCATATCACGTTGCCTAAGTCTGGAAGGTATGAATATTGTCTGGTGGTTGTCGATACGTTCTCCAGTTGGCCGGCAGCATTCCCCGTTACCCACATGACTGCAAAGACCACAGCAAAGAAACTGGTGATGGAAGTCATCTGCTGATATGGAGTTCCAGAAGTCGTTGAAAGTGACCAAGGTCCGGCTTTTTCTTCTCATGTGTATCAGGAGGTTCTGACAATGCTTGGATCCACTGTAGCCCTCCATACTCCGCACTATCCATAATCCAGGGGGAAAGTTGAGAGGTTGAACGACACACTGAAGGGACAATTGACCAAAATGATGCAGGAGACTACTGCTCCATGGCCAGAGCTCCTACCCATTGTACTATACTACATTTGTACTATCCCTATTGCAAAACATGGCCTGTCCCCATATGAGATATTGTTTGGTGCTAGGACCCAGTTGCAAATTTCCAGTCTCAGTAATTATTAGAAGAAACTGACCGTGCTGTTCAACATGTTATTCAGTTTAGTGAAAAATCTTGCTAACACCTATGCTCTAGTTTCTTTTTCTTTTCCAGATTCAGCAGAAACCGATATTTATTATAATTTGAAGTCTGATGATTTTGTGGTTGTGAAAAGGCATGTCAGAAAACATGGACTAGAGCCCTTGTATGACGGTCCCTATTAAGTTCTCCTCATTACTCCTATGTCAGTGAAATTGGAAGGAAGACCGACTTGGATCCACGTATCGCACTGCAAGCTGGTTAAACAAGTCAATAGCAAATAAAGGGGACATAATGTTTTGGTTTTTCGTATTTTCTGTTATTATTGGTAACTATATGGGACAGCCTAAATTTCCCGTTCTTAAATAATAAGTTTATATAATATTATGAAAAATTACTGAGAGATATGTTGAATAATTCCCAGTCGCTGGCAGATATTTTCTTTTCAATCCAAATAATTAGTTTAAAGGAATTGGGGGTTGGATAGCTGGAATCTTGAAAAGTTTGTTATATATCGCTGCCCTTATTCTTGTTATGTATGTAATACTAAAACTTGTTTTTTTTTGGTGTATTTCTGTATGTATTAGGAAATTCTGTACTTGGACAGCTAATGATACCAAAAGGCGTTGTTACCCCTGCTCTTCTCTATATCGATTTCAAGAAGTTATCTGATGAAGATGTTGAAGCCAAGTGCATGGCTATCTTCAAAAGATCTCCACCACCGTTATCAAAAATTGTTATTTGTAAATTGTAGTATACAGGGGGGATGGGTACGCTGCAACAGCCATGTCTGGTAACATGGCATCAGATATGTGAAGACCAGTACCCCTCGAGCTTATAGCTTGGGATAGTACCTCTGATGCTGGACATAAGTTAACAAAATTTATCTAGGGGGGAATGTGAAGGACTAAATTAAGAAAGATCAAACTGAATGTTCCATTTTGTGTTTGTAACTCCATCTTGTCTTTATGAGATAAATTCTGTTACTAGGCAATAGTTCCTGGCCGTTGTAGAGAAGTAAAGTAAAGGTCATGGGCTGTAATAAAACCAGACCGCTCCAGTTTGGACAAGATATAAGATACTATTGTTCACTTCTATGGTTACGTGGATATGACCATATATGTAGTTTCCTATTTTCTTGTATTCTTATAGGTTAATTTTCTTGTATTTTCATAGGTCAATTTTCTTGTATTTTCATTGGTTAAATGTTGTAGGTGTGGTTTTATACTATTGGTTGAAGTACAAGCTCACTAAATACTATAAAAGATGATGATGTAATACATGGGATAGGAATCTTGCTCGATTCTCCCAGACGGAAACACGTGTCTGTTTGGTTATTTATGTTGCTAGCAACGTTCTGTTTATTAATTTGGAAATCACTAGGTCAACCATGAAGGGTCACTTAGATCCTACCTCAACAAGACGATGGTGCAGGCTGGGCCGTATTTGCCACTAGGCACTTGAGGGCACGTGCCTAGGGCGCCAGGAAGCGGGAGGAGGCACCTGAGCAGGTTTTTTTTTTTAAGTCTGGCAGCTCCCTGCCTAAATGGAAGAAAAAACATCTCAATGGATGGTACAGGACCTGCGATGACGTCACGATCATGTGACTCAAGGGGGAGGAGCCACAGAGTTGCACGCTGGAAGCTGCACTGCAGGAGAAGCTGAGATGGGAAACTTGTGAGAGGTAATTACGGGAACAGGGTACATGGGGAGTGCAGAGTGTATGTGATAGTGGGATGTGGGCTATGGGGGTGCACACTGACAGAGGGATGTGTGACGTTACAGGTTGTGGGAAATAGAGGGGTCCAGACTGTGACAAGAGAAGCGCAGGGTGTGTGATAGAAGGGTGCAAGAGAGTGCAGGGTGCATGAGACAGGGGTGCAAGAGAGTGCAGGGTGCATGAGACAGGGGTGCAAGAGAGTGCAGGGTGCATGAGACAGGGGTGCAAGAGAGTGCAGGGTGCATGAGACAGAGGTGCAAGAGAGTGCAGGGTGCATGAGACAGGGGTGCAGGGTGCATGAGATGGGTGCAAGAGAGTGCAGGGTGCATGAGAGATAGGGGTGCAAGAGAGTGCAGGGTGCATGAGACGGAGGGGTGCAGGGTGCATGAGACGAGTGCAAGAGAGTGCAGGGTGCATGAGACAGAGGGGTGCAAGAGAGTGCAGGGTGCATGAGACAGAGGGGTGCAAGAGAGTGCAGGGTGCATGAGACAGGGGTGCAAGAGAGTGCACGGTGCGTGAGACAGAGGGATGCAAGAGCGTGCAAGAGAGCGCAGGGTGCATGAGACAGGGGAGCAAGAGAGTGCAGGGTGCATGAGACAGAGGGTGCAACAGTGCAGGGTGCACGAGATAGAGGGTGCAAGAGGGTGCAGGGTACGTGAGATAGAGGGGTGCAGGGTGTTTGAGATAGAGGGGTGCAGGGTGCGTGAGATAGAGGGGTGCAGGGTGCGTGAGATAGATTGGTGCGAGAGGGTGCGTGAGATAGAGGGGGAGTCCGTGTATCATGGGTGTATGGTTCATGCGTCATCAGTACACAGTCCGTGTGTCATCAGTGTACGGTCTGTGCGTCATCAGTACACGGTCCGTGTATCATCAGTGTACGGTCCGTGTGTCATCAGTGTACGGTCCGTGCATCATCAGTGTATGGTTCGTGCGTCATCAGTACACAGTCCGTGCGTCATCAGTGTATGGTTCGTGCGTCATCAGTACACAGTCCGTGTGTCATCAGTGTACGGTCCGTGTGTCATCAGTACACTGTCCGTGTATCATCAGTGTACGGTCCGTGTGTCATCAGTGTACGGTCCGTGTGTCATCAGTACACGGTCCGTGTATCATCAGTGTACGGTCGGTGTATCATTAGTGTACGGTCCGTGTATCATCAGTGTACTGTCCATGTCCTCTATTTTACCATTAGTCATCGTAAGTCGTTTTCACAGATGGATAAATAAATGACGAAGCCTCTGTTATACTTTGCAATGTTAATCACAGGCAGCACACGGATGGCGCCCAGACGGTATACTAATACTACCCATGTGATACGGTTTTTATATGGACCCATAGACTTGTATTAGCACTTTTGATATGTTGTACTGTAAAAAAACGGACAAATCTCCATAATTTTTGCACAGGCACACAGTCTGTGAAAAATCATGGCTATGTGGATAGAATTTGTACGTTTAACACTGACGGCTGCATGAGACTGTTGTCTGACTTACCAATAGGGGGAGTGACCACTTACAGTGCTTAGGGCAGCATGAGTGCCAAATACGGCACTGGGTGCAGGCAACAAGGATTCGGATTCCTGGACCACGATGTGAATTACCTGTATGACGGACTCCTCACAGAGACAGACTACACCTCAACAAAGCTGGTGACGCGCACCACATGTGGGTACCAGGGTTATGGGGTACTCGGCACCGAGCCCATGGAAGTCTATGGGGAATGTCACTGGCAGCAGAGCTCGGTCCGTAGCCCTGGGCGGTCATGCAATGGGGGATATTTACAGGGGATTATAAAGATAGTTTGTGACGCCACCTGTGGTTTCTGATCAATAAGACCAGCGCTGCAGGGTTAATCTTCTGAGGGGATGTTATTAGGCAGCTTGATGTTAAGTCCCCCACAGGTGGGACTGTTCCCTCAGAGTCAATGGTGTTGCAGAATAAGTCAGTCACACACAATTCAGTCTCTTTCCATACCTTTACTGATGTTGTTGGCAGGTATGTCCCGGGAAGCTGGTCAGGTTGGAGAATGCACATTCAGGGGATTGCTGAGCAGGTTTAAGGCCTCCTTTCTCCTTGAAGTGTATGTGAGTCCTAACTTGCATGAAGTCAAGTTTAACTCTTTCTATAGCAGCTTCGCCCGGCTGACATTGTGGTAGAGTCTTTTCTGTCTCTGATGCTCAGAGGTTGGCAAGAACGAAGTCCTCTAAGCTTGGCCTAGCTAAAAGTCCTTGTTCTCCCTGACTCCAGTTACGTATCAACGCTTAGGGCTACCTTCTCTGACTTGAAGTCCAGCAAGGATTCCGGTGTATCTTATTACTAGCCGTGAAGTACTAGCAATGCTTCGGACCCCGGTGTCCGGTTAATTAAGTGAAGGTGATCTGTCACCTTGGTCACTTGTCCTTCTTTCTCCACTCGCCTGTCGCCCTGCTCTTGCCCTTAACATAAGCACGGGTAGCAGTAGGTGTAGTCGTCAGCTTTCCTTCCAAGCTCACTGACCTGTTCTCAGTTGCCTCGTTGTTATAACTGCAGTAGTTCCCTTCCTTCTTTCCTTCAAAGACTCTGTCCAGAGCAGCTCACAGGATGTTTCGTCAGACTGTATACACGCTGTAGCTCCGAGAGTCACTTTCCACTTTCTAGAGAACACAGACAGCTTATCCTGAGGTAACTGCTTCAGGTTCAGATGTAACTCTGACTAGGCTAGAGTGATTCCTTCCCACTCGTACTAGCCTCCACTTCAGTATAAGGTGAGCTACAGGAGCTCTGTCAGATCTCAGTCTTATCTCCTCTCCCTCCAAGACTAGAATGACTAATCTCATCTAACTCCCCTCTGCTACGTCACACCAACCTAAATCATCTAAGTTGCCCTCTGGTGGCAGTGTTGGGAAATGTGTGATGTGAATGAATATCAGGCTTCACAATTACCTTATCTGTGCATTTTCCAGGAGACATGTGTGCCTCGCGCAGCTGGGCCACACATCGGGAAACACACATCCACCAGAAGACTCGCTACACTCATCAAGAGAGAGTTAAATTAGAAGAACAGGCAACTGGAAGAAAAACGTTAGACAAGAACATGAAGCCAGAAAAAATACTGATGAAGGATATGAGGTGCGGTAAAGAAGACCCAAAACAACATACTCGGAAGGGAGGTAAGAAAATTTCTAAAACAATCCACAGGGAAGAGATTAGAAAAAAGCAAAATCCTCTAAACTGCATGCTCGCAAATGCCAGAAGCCTGACCAACAAGATTGAAGAACTAGAAGCAGAAATATCTACAGGTAACTATGACTTGTGGGAATAACCGAGACAGGGTTAAATGAAAGCTATGACTGGGCAGTTAACTTACAGGGTTACAGTCTGTTTAGAAAGGATCGTAAAAATCGGAGAGGAGGGATTTGTCTTTATGTACAGTCTTGTCTAAAGCCCACTTTAAGGGAGGATATTAGTGAAGGAAATGAGAATGTCGAGTCCATATGGGTCGAAATACATGGACGGAAAAATAGTAACAAAATTCTCATTGGGGTCTGTTACAAACCTCCAAATATAACAGAAATCAAGGAAAGTCTACTACTAAGGCAGATAGATGAAGCTGCAACACATAATGAGGTCCTTGTTATGGGGGACTTTAACTACACGGATATTAACCGGGAAACTGAGACATGCGAAACCCATAAAGGCAACAGGTTTCTGCTAATAACGAAGAAACATTATCTTTCCCAATTGGTGCAGAATCGAACAAGAGGAGCAGCACTTTTAGACCTAATATTATCTAATAGACCTGACAGAATAACAAATCTGCAGGTCATCGGGCATCTAGGAAATAGTGACCATAATATTGTACAGTTTCACTTGTCTTTCACTAGGGGGACCTGTCAGGGAGTCACAAAAACACTGAACTTTAGGAAGACAAAGTTTAACCAACTAAAGGCACGGTCACACTTAGCGATCGCACTAGCGATCACGACAATGACACAACCTGACGAGATCGCTACTGCGATCGCTATGTGGTCGCTAGTTAGCTTCCAAACGCAAAGATCTCATCAGAGATCAGCGATCTGTATAACGACCTCTGCGGTCGTTGGGAAAACCTAGTCCCACCTGCGCCGCTGGTAAAGTCGTTCATAAACGGTGTCACACTCAGCGATTCAGGCTCACCAGCGGGACACCAACGACCAAAAAACAGCTCAGAACGTTCATAAGAGATCAACGACATCTCAGCAGGGGCCACATCACTGCTACATGTCACACACAGCTGCGTCGCTAACGAGATCGCTACTGCGTCATAAATCGGTGACTCTTTAGCGATCTCGTTAGCGATCTCGCTTAGTGTGACAGTACCTTTAGAGATGTCCTTAATCTGGTTGACTGGGACAATGTCCTCAGAAATAAGAATACACATAATAAATGGGAAATGTTTAAGAACATCCTAAATAGGCATTGTAAGTGGTTTGTACCTTGTGGGAATAAAAGGACAAGAAATAGGAAAAAACCAATGTGGCTAAACAAAGAAGTAAGAGGGGCAATTAACAGTAAAAAGAAAGCATTTAAACTACTAAAGCAGGATGGCACCGTTGAAGCTCTAAAAAAAGGGAGAAAAATACTTTATCTAAAAAACGAATTAAAGCTGCCTAAAAGGAAACAGAGAAGCACATTGCTAAGGAGAGTAAAACTAATCCCAAACTGTTCTTCAACTATATCAATAGTAAAAGAATCACAAGTGAAAGTCTAGGCCCATTAAAAAATTGTGAGGAAAGAATGGTTGTAGATGACGAGGAAAAAGCTAATATATCAACACCTTCTTCTCACGGTATTTATGGTGCAAAATAAAATGCTAGGCGAAATGCCAAGAGACAAAGAAAACCCTATATTAAGGGTCAGCAGTCTAACCCAAGAAGAGGTGCGAAACCGGCTAAATAAGATTAAAATAGATAAATCTCCGGGTCCGGATGGCATACACCAACGAGTACTAAGAGAACTAAGTAAGGTAATAGACAAACCATTATTTCTTATATTTAGGGACTCTATAGTGATGGGGTCTGTTCCACAGGACTGGCTCATAGCAAATGTGGTACCAATGTTCAAAAAGGGCTCTAAAAGTGAACCTGGAAATTATAGGCCAGTAAGTCTAACCTCTATTGTTGGTAAAATATTTGAAGGGTTTCTGAGGGATGTTATTCTGGATTATCTCAATGAGAATAACTGTTTAACTCCATATCAGCATGGGTTTATGAGGAATCGCTCCTGTCAAACCAATCAAATCAGTTTTTATGAAGAGGTAAGCTATAGACTTGACCAAGGTGCGTCATTGGACGTGGTATATCTTGATTTTTTTCAAAGGGTTTGATACCGTGCCACATATGTGGTTGGCACACAAAATGAGAATGCTGGGTCTGGGGGAAAATGTGTGTAAATGGGTAAGTAACTGGCTTAGTGATAGAAAGTAGAGGGTGGTTATAAATGATACCTTCTCTAACTGGTTCGCTGTGACTAATGGGGTACCGCAGGGGTCGGTGTTGGGACCTATTCTCTTCAGCATATTTATTAACGATCTGGTAGAAGGTTTACACAGTAAAATATTAATATTTGCAGATGATACAAAACTATGTAAAGCAGTCAATATAAGAGAAGATAGTATTCTGCTACAGATGGATTTGGATAAGTTGGAAACTTGGGCCGAAAGATGGCAGATGTGGTTTAACAATGATAAATGTAAGGTTATACACATGGGAAGAAGGAATCAATGTCACCATTACACACTGAACAGGAAACCATTGTCTAAATCTGACATGGAGAAGGACTTGGGGATCCTAGTTAATGATAAACTTACCTGGAGCAACCAGTGCCAGGCAGCGGCTGCCAAGGCTAACAGGAAAAGTACTGAGGAGAGGATTTGCATATTCCCAGTGCCTTGTGGGATAAGTGAAGAGTCTCCGTGAGCTCAAAGAACACTGGATTTTGGCCGTTGCAGCTGAAAGGAGTACATCAGTAAACCAGGGGAAGAGTCCCGAGGAGAGGATTTGCATAATCCCAGTGCCTTCTGGGATAAGTGAAGAGTCTCCTCGAGCTCAAAGAACGCTGGATTTTGGCAGTTGCAGCTAAAAGGAGGACATCAGTAAACCTGGAGAAGAGTCCCGAGGAGAGGATTTGCATATTCCCAGTGCCTTCTGGGATAAGTGAAGAGTCTCCGCGAGCTCAAAGTACACTGGATTTTGGCTGTTGCAGCTGAAAGGAGGACATCAGTAAACCGCGCACCGATATTTTGGCATATATTTAACCACATTGATATCTCTTGAACAATAAGAACATGGAAGAGGCCATGAGACATTTGGTGAGCTGCATTTCTTGCTACATGTTCACAGACTTACCAGTGGAAAAGCCAAACTTCACATGCCAGAAATGCAAACTCGTGTCCCTGTTGGAGGAAAAGTTGCAAAATCTAGAAGAGGGGTTATCTACATTGAAAACCATTAAGGAAGGTGAAGAGTTCTTAGACAGAGCAGTATTATCTCTTCATGTTACAGAAAAAGAAGAAATTCAAAGTGCACCTGAAGAAACAGAGGAATGGAAGCTTGTGACCCAGTGAAGCAGGAGGTACGGGAGGCAGTCAGCACCAATTCCGCTCAGCAACCAGTACCAGGCTCTTACACAGGAGAATGATGAAGAAATACATCAGGATAAGACTCTGCCCACAAACAACAACCTTGTATGCCTTCAGAGTCATCCTGAATGGAGAAAGAAAAATGCTGTGAAGAAGAAATGGAGAGTTGTGGTCATGGGGGATTCCCTGTTGAGAGGAACAGAGGCCGCTATCTGCAGACCGGATATAACCTCAAGAGAAATGTGCTGTCTTCCAGGTGCAAAAATTAAAGATGTGTCTGACAGGATATCAGGACTCTTCAGACCTACAGATGACTACCCATTCCTGCTAATACATGTGGGGACAAATGACACAGCAAGAAATGACCTGGAAACCATCTGCAGTGACTTTGAAAACTTAGGTAAGAACGTGAAAGAGCTGGGAGCACAGGTGGTCTTCTCTTCCATCCTCCGGTGGATGGCCATGGATTCTGCAGCTGCAGATGAACTGGCTATGTTGATGGCGCCGTCAGCAAGGATTTGGATTTCTGGATCACGGAGTGAGTTACCTATATGATGGACTACTTGCTAGAGATGAGGTGCACCTTACAAAGACTGGAAAACATTTTTTTGGAAATTGCCTTGCTACACTCATCAGGAGAGCTTTAAACTAGAACAATGTGGGAAGGGAAGCAAAATTCCAGAAAAAGCCATACACCTGACAAATACTATTGAGAATTCTGCTATTAGAAGTGAAAGGGAAGAACAAACAAAAAAATCTAAATAATAAAAATATTGGAGAAAGAGAAACCAATCCCAAACTAAAATGTTTCTATACGAATGCACAAAGCATGGGCAACAAACAAGGAGAATTGGAACTACTAACACAGGAAAATAAATATGATGTCATTGGAATCACTGAAACTTGGTGGGACGATACACATGATTGGAATATAAGGCTAGAATGATACAACTTATTTGCAAGAAACAGACTTGATAAACGAGGAGGAGGTGTGGCATTGTATGTTAGAAAAGTGTATATCTGCACAGAGATTGAAGCTTCAGAGACTGGGAGTTCTGTGGAAACTGTTTGGGTAAGAATACAAGGACAGAACAATGGAAAGGACACCATTGTAGGCATTTACTACAGGCCACCTGTCACGCTGTCTAATGATATGTATACAATGTCAGTAAACTATTAATACAGGAACAACACTCTATACAACAACTAGTATAGCAACATCAGCATGTAAGTATAGAATAGATTTACCTGACACGATATCTGCTGAACTCAGGATTAATATTGAGGACTTGATGAGCTGAAACAGGAAAGAGGTGGACCGGGATCTAACCTGACCCTAAACTGGGGTCCTAACTAATCCCTCACCTTGGAGGTACTGATAATGGTTCAGAGGTCCAAGTCTCCAACCTAACCCTGTCTCCTATCAGACCCTGAACCCTGTAATCAGTCCTAAGAAGGATCCTGACTACCACCAAAGGGATATGGGCTGATCTCAGCTAAATACACAGATTAGACATGTAAGACAGACAGGATAACACTCGCTTGCATACACACTCAAACACCAAAGGAACATAAATGGTCTGGGAAATAAACTCTAACCAAGTTGAGCTTAGAACAACTAAGGAGCTCACAACTAAAGTCTATACAGATTCATTCCTATCTGTGGTCTGCATGAAGGTTTCACTGGCAACTCCCCAAGCAGACAACCAGGAATTTAAAGGAAACCAATCAACAAATAATCAATTGCAGCCGGGAGAAACTGCACCCAGTCCCAGCACCGAGCACAGACAGAATTAACTCCCTAGCTGCCAAACACAAAGAAACAGCAGCTCAGCTGTGAGAAGTCAAAATGTGCAACCGCGACGATCTTCGTGGCAATGCACACATGACACCACCTGTGCAAGCTAAAGATATGGATGAACTCTTTATGCATCAAATGGCCAAGTTCTCCAAAAAATATGACATAGTGGTCATGGGAGATTTCAACTATCCAGTCATTTGTTGGGAATCTCTCTCAGGCAAAACTAACAGGTCAAGGAAATTCTTAACCTCTCTTTTTGTATCCACACAATTAAATTCCGTTTCCAAAGCTGTAGGATCGCTGCAGTTTCTCAAAATTCTGGTATATTCACCCAAAGGAATCGATTTGATAGTATGTTTGGGGTGACTGCTTGCTGCATGCAAGATAGAATTACCAGCACAAGGTTTGCTGAACGTTTTAGTAATAATAACAGAGTCATGTACCCCATATAAATCAAGATCCAAAAAAGAAATTTTGTTATGATGAAATTTATGAGTAAAATGTATGTTGAATGAATTAGAATTGATATAATCAATAAATCCGGATATGGCAGGCACATCACCACTCCAAATGATGAGTAAATCATCAATATATCTACAATACCAAGCAATCGAGTCAATATGGGGTATCTATTGGTAACAAAGTTTCTCCAAGCATGTTCAGTAATAATTTCTCTTTTCATAAAACATCGTGGTTAGAACATAAAGGTTTTTATAAATGTGGCCACAATAGATGTGCACTTTGCAAATATGTTTGTGTAACGAAAACCTTTGAAAATAATGACAGCACTGCGATTTATACCATTAACAAATATGTCAATTGTAATTCATGCTATGTGGTATATAAAATTATGTGCACTACTTGCAATTTATCTTACATAGGCTGCACTACTAGGAAATTAAAAATCAGGATCGCTGAACATTTGCAGGATATAAAGAATGTTTCTTCGAATCGCAATATTTCTGCTGCTGCTAAACATTTTATTTTTCAGCATGCTCGCAATATTTCTTCCTTCCAAGTCACAGGTATTGAAAGTGTTAACCTGTCTGCCCGAGGTGGAGATGCACGTCAGCGACTCCTCACACGTGAAGCTTTCTGGATCTTTAATCTACATACCAGACATCCATTTGGTCTCAACAAAAGAAACGAATTGATGTTCCATTATTAATTTTATTTCTTTGCATTGATTTTATTTGTGCAAATATTGTTTTTGTTTCTTTATTCGTTATGTGCAAATTGTTAAAGGACTTGTCAAAAATCACATGACATTTTTTCTGATCGTGATTGGTCTTCCTTTGTCTTAAATATGTGCCTTTGTCTGAATATGTCAGCTGTGATAAAGATCCCTGTGATCGAAACGCGTAGCCTTGTCCTGAGCTTGTCCAGGAGCATGCCATTATTCATGTTTTTATGAATCAATAAAGATGAAGATTTTATTGAAGCTGGATCCCTTTTTCCTTCATTTTCTTCTGTTTCTTGATCCACTGGTCCAGAAGTCAGTAGAGAGCCATCCACAGTCTCCATCTGTACTGGAGTAGCCTTCTTCACTGAACGTATCCCCTGTTTCAGAGCAAAGGAGATACCCATAAAATTTCCACTTGCTCCTGAGTCGATCATAGCAGAGCTAGACACCCAGACTGAGTCAACCCAGAGTTTGATGGAAAGGAAGCAATGAGAATTGTTTATTTTACAACTCAGCTGGGACACCGCTGAGGAAACTTGAAAAATTGCAGCGTTTATACTGTCATCGTCCCCAGAACTAACAGAGTTTAAGTCCGAGAAATCAAGATCTCTTGCAGCAGATCTCTCTGGAGCCTGAGGCTCGGACATGACAGAGCTCCTCTCGCAACACTCACAGTGAATGACTGCTGCAGTAGTCTTATGAGAACGGCTGGGGCAGTTTATAATGAAGTGCCCTGACTTACCACAGTAGAAACATAGATTTTCCTTTATACGATGTTCTTTACGTGCATCACTAACCCGTCTTTGTAAAGAGTCCACCTGCATGGGTTCAGGTTCTGGTTCCCTTATGATCCTACTCAAAGGTTCCTTAGCTGAGGAGGGAGGTAATAAAAGGTTAGTGCGATTATTTTCGAACCATCTCTCTTGTCTGCGTTCAGTCAGACGAGCATCAATACAGATACAATAGTTAATAAAGTCACCTAACGCAGTGGGAGGGTCGGCACGAGCAAGTTCATCCTTAATCAGTGGAGACAACCCTTTCCGAAAAATAGATTTTTTAGCGGAAGTGTCCCAAGTGGTATCAAGAGCCCATCTCCTGAAATCCAGGGCATATTCGGCTACTGAACGCTTACCTTGGCGCAAAGTTAACATGGCTGCTTCAGCTGTTGCACCTCGATTGGGGTCATCAAACACCTGCCCCATGGCTGAAATAAAAGCATCAAGGTGATTCAAACAATCATCCTCAGTCTCAATCAGAGGGTTTGCCCACATCAAAGCCTTATTGGTAAGCAACATGATTATAGTAAGCACTTTGGATCGTTCAGTGGGAAATTGTGAAGCATGTGCAGAGAAAAATAAATTGCATTGATTAATAAATCCCCTGAATTTCTCACGTTCACCGCCAAAACGAAAAGGAGGTAATTTGGGGATCCCAGAACTCGGAGTTATGGCAGGAGCCTGGGCTCGTTCCTCTAGAGCCTCAATCCTGGCTCGCAATTCCTGGGTAGTCTGTCCAAACACTTGCAAATTATGATTAGTGAGGTCCTGTAGGCTTGCAAAACGGGTTTTTAAAGTCTGTACATCTGAAAGGATTGTATCAGTCACTCCGCAAAGTTCCTTTATGCGGGCCTCCATCTTCCAGATCTTTTAAGGCAGAAGTGCTGGAAGAGGAAAGGAAAAAAAAAAAACAATAGTGTTTACCTGTGGTAACACTCCAGAGTAAAATTTTAAGGGAATGCGCTCACCTGGAATGGTTGTGAGAAGTCACAACCACTGTCATCACATAAGGTATTAAACGGACATCTGATATCCACAGTCACAGCAGACACGGCTTTCCCAGACCCAGCAGACACTAAACATTGGCTCCTGAATCTTGTCATGTATAGTGTACAGTTCCTATAGCGTCTTGTGCTTGGGTGCGAGGAAAACACAGGAGACATAGGTTGAAATGAAATGACTTGTATTACTTCATACAAGCATGCTGAAAAGTTCACACAGTTTGCAGGAACAGCGACAGGAGACACAGCAGGCCAGAGTAACTTCAAGCACTACAATAAATCTCCAAAGCAGGTTCAGGATCTCTTCTCTGTACCGTAATTCCTCTGCAAACATGGATTCACCAAACAGCAGGTTTCCAGAGTCCAAAAGTGTTCCAAGGTTCCTCAGTAGGGAATAGCTGGAGTACAAGTCCAAGGTTTCCAGGAGTCAGGTCACAGACTGACTGAGGCTTGATTCAGGAGCACTGATTGTTCAGCTGAGGCTGCTTAAGAAGCAAGAGGGAAGAATCAGGGCGGGAACATGAAAACTGGAAACTCCATATTAACTGAGGGCAAGAGCTGCAGAAAGACAGAAAGCAAAATGGCCGACGGAAAACTGAGTTTCAAGGAACATGTCAACAGAGACAAAGAACCTTACAATTACAGTCTCCAGGACCAGATGAATTACACCCCAGAGTACTGAAAGAGATAGCAGAAGAAATTCTTGAACCACTCTCCATAATCTTTAAAAATTCTTGGAGAACAGGGGAAGTCCCAGAAGACTGGAGAAGAGCAAATGTTGTTCCTATCTTCAAAAAGGGGAAGAAGGTGGACCCTTGGAACTATAGGCCAGTGAGTCTGACTTCTATACCTGGAAAGATCTTTGAACAAATTACTAAACAACATGTATGTTAGTACCTGGATAAGAATGAAGTGATTAAACAGAGTCAGCATGGGTTTATAACTAATAAGTCATGTCAGACTAACTTAATTTCCTTCTATGACAGAATCACTGACTGGGTGGATCAGGGAAATGCTGTAGCTATGGTATATTTTGACTTCAGCAAAGCATTTTACAAAGTATCTCACACAATCCTTATTGAAAAAATGACTAGGTATGGAATGGACAAGGCAACTGTTATGTGGATTCATAACTGGCTTAGTGATCGGTCCCAAAGAGTAGTCGTAAATGGCTGCACATCCAGTTGGAAGAATGTCTCAAGTGAGGTACCACAGGGCTCTGTCCTGGGCCCTGTATTGTTCAACATCTTTATCAATGATTTAGATGAAGGAATTGAGAGTAAGCTAATTAAATTTGCTGATGACACAAAGCTAGGATGGATAGCTAATATTGGAGAAGAGAGAGGATTCAAAAATATATAAATAAACTGGAGCAGTGGGCAGCAACTAACAGAATGGTTTTTAACAGGGAAAAATGCAAAGTACTACATCTGGGGATGGGGGTAATACAATACCCAGAGAGATTAGCAAAATTAGGATTATTTAGTCTAGAAAAAAGAAGACTGAGGGGCGATCTAATAACCATGTATAAGTATATAAGGGGACAATACAAATATCTCTCTGAGGATCTGTTTATACCAAGGAAGGTGACTGTCACAAGGGGGCATTCTCTGCATCTGGAGAAGAGAAGGTTTTTCCACCAAAATTGAAGAGGATTCTTTACTGTTAGGGCAGTGAGAATCTGGAATTCCTTGCCTGAGGAGGTGGTGATGGCGAACTCAGTCGAGGGGTTCAAGAAAGGCCTTGATCTCTTCCTGGAGCGTAACAATATTGTATCTTACAATTATTAGGTTCCTTAGAAGGACTTAGATCTGGGGATTTATTCTGATGGAATATAGGCTTAACTGGATGGACAAATGTCTTTTTTAGGCCTTGCTAACTATGTTACTATGTCCTTCTGAGGGTCTGGAACTGACAGGACTGAGTTTGGCGAGTAAGCCATAGTACGGGTCAGTGAACCCAGTAAGGCAGCTTTCCTGGTGGTCAAGACTTACAAGAAGTCAGCGTGTGGAGCCGAGCTCCTGGAAGTGAAATGGACTATGTGCGGCTTATGCTGTGTAAATAAACCGGAAGGACTGTTTGAGTGGAAAACCATTCCTGTGTGCCTTAATCCCACTGCCAAGTGAGTGTGCCACAACACATCCAGTGAGCGCTATCTTACAATTGGTGCTAGACTGCGGGCATCAGTCCAGGAGGTACCTGGGAGGACGACAGCAGGTGTTTGCTGTGGATCAGCATGTCCACGAACTCCGGACGGCGTGCTGTGGATTGATGGGTCCACAAAATCTGCAGGGAGGTGCGGAGCCTTGAGGAGCAGTGCAGAGCGGTGCGGAGCTTTACGAAGCAGTCCGGAGCCATGCTGAACAGTGCAGAGCCTCGCTGTAAGGAGCTGTGGCAGCGCCAGCAGGAGCTGGTGGGGTGTCACAAGAGGACATTGGTGGACCAGATCGTTCAAACTCTTAAAGGGCCAGTGCAAGCCCAGAGAAAGATCAGTGAACTGGGGCCTGAGAGTGCCCTCGGGAGTCCATGGGGTGTACCCCTGAGAGGGTTGGCGTCCTTAACCCCTTTATCCCATCTGACGTACTATTCCATCCATGTGACCCTGGACCTAATTCCCAAGAGCGCAGCTGATCGCGGACAGGTGTCAGCTGATTATCACAGCTGACACCCGGCACTATGTGCCAGGAGCGGTCACGGATCGCTCCCGGCACATTAACCACTGGCACACTGCGATCAAAGTGTTCCGGCGATATAGGGAAGCATCGCGCAGGGAGGGAGCTCACTCCGTGCTTCCCTGATACATTTCACTGTTCCCAGGGACCCTCCTCCCTGCATGACTCCGGATCCTAGATGGCCGCGGGATCCTTCTGGGTCCTGCAGGGAGGCGGCTTCCTCAGTGCCTGCTGAGAGCAGGCGCTGAGAAAGCCTGCAGCAGTGATATCGCTGGTCTGACAGAGTGCTGTGCAAACTATCAGAGCAGCGATCTGACACTTTATAGTGGTGTCCCACCCTGGGACAAAGCAAAAAAGTGAAAAAAAAATTAACGTGTAAAAAAAAATAAATTCCTAAATAAAGAAAAAAAAATATTCCCCAATAAATTCCTTTCTTCATGGAAATAAAAAAAACCAAAACAATAAAAGTACACATTTTAGTATCGTCGCGTCCGTAACGACCCGCCCTATAAAACTGTCCCATTAGTTAACCCCTTTAGTGAACCCATTAAAAAAAAAAAAAACAAGGCTAAAAGCAATGATTTATCATCATACCGCTGAACAAAAAGTGGAATAACACGCGATCAAAAAGACGGATATAAATAAACATGGTACCGCTGAAAACATCATCTTGTCCCGCAAAAAACGAGCACCATACAGTATCATCAACGAAAAAATAAAAAAGTTATAGTACGCAGAACAAAGCAATGCAAAAATAATTATTTTTTATATATAATTGTTTTTATTGTATAAAAGCGCCAAAACATAAAAAATGATACAAATGAGGTATCGCTGTAATCTTACTGACTCGAAGAATAAAACTGCATTATCAATTTTACCACACAGGGAACGGTATAAACGCCCCCCCCCCCCAAAAGAAATTCATGAATTGCTGGTTTTTTGTTCATTCTGCCTCCCAAAAATCGTAATAAAAAGCGATCAAAAAATGTCATGTACCCAAAAATGGTACCAATAAAAACGTCACCTCGTCCCGCAAAAAGTAAGATCTCACATGACTCTGTGGGCCAAAATAAGAAAAAATTAAAGCTCTCAATATGTGATGATGCAAAAACTATTTTTTGCAATAAAAAGCGTCTTTTAGCGTGTGACAGCTGCCAATCATAAAAACCCGCTATAAATAGTAAATCAAACCCACCTTTAGCACCCCACTAGTTAGGGAAAAATAATAAAATTTAAAAAATGTATTTATTTCCATTTTCCCGTTAGGGTTGGGGCTAAAGTTAGGGTTAGAGTTGGGGCTAAAGTTAGGGTTAGGGTGGGGACTAGGGTTACGGGTGTGTTAGGGTTAGGTTTGTGGTTAGGGTTATGATTAGGGTTGGGATTAGGGTTAGGGGTGTGTTGGGTTTAGGGTTGGAGTTAGAATTGGGGGGGTTTCCACTGTTTAGGCACATCAGGGGCTCTCCAAACGTGACATGGCGTCTGATCTCAATTCCAGCCAATTTGGCGTTGAAAAAGTCAAACGGTGCTCCTTCCCATCGGAGCTCTGCCATGCGACCAAACAGTAGTTTACCCCCACATATTGGGTTTCAGCATACTCAGGACAAATTGCACAAAAACTCTTGGGGTCCAATTTCTTCTGTTACCCTTAGGAAAATAAAAAATTGGAGGCGAAAATATATTTTTTGTGGAAAAAATATGATTATTTATTTTATGGCTCTATGCTATAAACTTCTGTGAAGCACTTGGGGGTTCAAAGTGCTCACCACAGATCCAGATAAGTTCCTTAGGGGGTATAGTTTCCAAAATGGGGTCACTTGTGGGGGTTTCCACTGTTTAGGCACATCAGGGGCTCTCCAAACGCGACATGACACCCGCAGACCATTCCATCAAAGACTGCATTACGAAACGTCACTACGTCTATTCCGAGCCCCGACGTGTGCCCACACAGTAGTTTTTTCCCACATATAGGGTATCAGCATACTCAGGACAAATTGGACAACAACTTTTGGGGTCCAATTTCTCCCCTTAACCTTGGAAAATAAAAAATAGGAGACTAAAAGATCATTTTTGTGGGGAAAAAAATAGGATTTTATATTTTCATGCCCGGGCATTATAAACTTGTGTGAAGCCCTTGGGGCTCAAAGTGCTCACCACAGATCTAGATTAAGTTCCTTAGGGGGTCTAGTTTCCAAAATGGGGTCACTTGTGGGGGTTTACACTGCTTAGGTACATCAGGGGCTCTGCAAACTGAACATGACACTCATCAAAGTCTGCATTCCAAAATGTCATTACTTCCTTTCCAAGCCCTGCCGTGCGCCCAAACAGTATTTCCCCCCCACATATGGGGTATCAGCGTACTCAGGAAAAATTGGACAACAACTTTTGGGGTCCAAATTCCTTGTGAAAAATCAAAAATTGGAAAATTTGGGACTAAAAAAATAAATTTTTGTGGATTTTTGTTTTTTCACACCCAGGCATTATACACTTTAGTGAAACACTTGGGGGTTGAAAGTGCTCACAACAGATCTAGATAGGTTCCTTAAGGGGTCTAGTTTCCAAAATGGTGTCACCTGTGGGGGGTTTCCACTGTTTAGGCACATCAGGGGCTCTTCAAATGCGACATGGCATACAGCCAAATCTGCGTTGAAAAAGTCAAACTGCACTCCTTCCCTACCGAGCTCTGCCATGCTCCCTAACAGTGGTTTACCCCCACATATTGGGTATCATCGTACTCAGGATAAATTGCACAATAACTTTTGAGGTGTTGTTACCCTTGGGAAAATAAAAATTGGGGTGAAAAGATCATTTTTGTGGAAAAAATAAGATTTTTTAATTTTACGGCTCTACCTTATAAACTTGTGTGAAGCACTTGGGGTTCAAAGTGCTCACCACAGATCTAGATAAGTTCCTTAGGGGGTCTAGTTTTTAAAATGGGATCACTTGTGGGGGATTCCAATTGTTTAGGCACATCAGGGGCTATCCAAATGTGACATGGCGTTCAATCTCGATTCCAGCCAATTTTGGTATGAAAAAGTCAAATGGCGCTCCTTCCCTTCCGAGCTCTGCCGTGCGCCCAAACAGTGGTTTCCCCCCCCCCACATATGGGGTATCAGCATACTCAGGACAAATTGGACAACAACTTTTATGGTCCAATTTCTCATGTTACCCTTGGTAAAATAAAAAATTGGTGACTTAAATATCATTTTTGTGGGAAAAAAATAGGATTTTTTATTTTCATGCCTGGGCATTATAAACTTGTGTGAAGCACTTTGGGGTTCAAAGTGCTCACCACAGATCCAGAAAAGTTCCTTAGGGGTTCTAGTTTCCAAAATGGGGTCACTTGTGGGGGGTTTCCACTATTTAGGCACATCAGGGGCTCTGCAAACTGAACATGACACCCATCAAAATCTGCATTCCAAAACGTCATTACTTCCTTTCCGAGCCCTGAAGTGCGCCCTAACAGTATTTCTCCCCCACATATGGGGTATCAGCGTACTCAGGACAAATTGGACAACTACTTTTGGGGTCCAATTTCCTTGGGAAAAATCAAAAATTGGGGACTAAAAAATCATTTTTGTGGAATTTTTTTTTTTTTTCACACCCAGGCATTATAAACTTTAGTGAAACACTTAGGAGTTTAAAGTGCTCACAACAGATCTAGATAAGTTCCTTAGGGGGTCTAGTTTCCAAAATGGTGTCACTTGTGGGGGTTTCCACTGTTTAGGCACATCAGGGGCTCTCCAAACGCGACATGGTGTACAATCTCATTTCCAGCCAATTTTGATTTGAAAAAGTCAAACAGCGCTCCTTCCCTTACGAGCCCGGCCGTGCGCCCAGACAGTGGTTTTCCCCCACATATGGGGTATCAGCGTACTCAGGAGAAATTACACAACAACTTTTTCTGTCCATTTATTCCTTTTACCCTTGTTAAAATAAATTTTTTTTGTAAAAGATCATTTTTGTGACTAAAAAGTTAAATGTTAATTTTTTCCTTCCAAGTTGCTTCAGCTCCTGTGAAGCACCTGAAGGGTTAATAAACTTATTGAATGTAGTTTTGAGTACCTTGAGGGTGCAGTTTTTAGAATGGTGTCACTTTTGGGTATTTTCTGCCATATGAAGACTCCTCAAATTGACTTCAAATGTGAGGTGGTCCCTAAAAAAAAATGGTTTTGTACAATTTGTTGATAAAATGAGAAATTGCTGGTCAACTTTTAACCCTTATAACTTTGTAACAAAAAAAAATTTGGTTTCAAAATTGTGCTGATGTAAAGTAGACATGTGGGAAATGTTATTTAGTAACTATTTTGTGTGATATATTTCTCTGTTTTAAGGGAATAAAAATTCAAAATTTGAAAATAGCAAAATTTTCAAATTTTTCGCCATATTTCCATTTTTTTCATAAATAATCGCAAGTTGTGTTGAAGAAATTTTACCACTATCATGAAGTACAATATGTCATGAGAAAACAGTCTCAGAATCGCTAAGATCCGTTGAAGCTTTCCAGAGTTATAACCTCATAAAAAGACTGTGGTCCGAATTGTAAAAATTGGCCTGGTCATTAACGTGCAAACCACCCTTGGGGGTAAAGGGGTTAAAAGGGCAGATGTCCCAAAAGGGGGCGATGACCCAGAAAAGGGTGGTGTCCCTAAAAGGGGTGAAGTCCCAAAAGGGGGCGATGACCCAAAAAGGAGCTGTTGCCCGAAAGGGAGTGGAGTCCAAAAAGGGGGCAGAGTGTCCCAAGGCAATAGGGGCAGGTTTACTTCATAGTGTGGATTGCTCTGCTTTGAGCATCACGACTTTGTCTCTTCTGACTGGATGATGAACGTGTGATGTGACTGATAGACCAGGGGTGTGGAGTGTGCTTACTAAGGGCCCCTCCTGAACGCTCTATGTTGCCTGAGATGAAATTAAGTGGCATATGTGAGGACGTTTAAGGACGTCTGATAGCCTCCCTTTACATTGTCGTGGCTGAGGTTTCCACGTACCATGAGGTGAGTGTAGTCCTGGACTTGCCGTATCCATTGGTAATAGGTCAGGAATTGGAAGCACTGAGGGACTAGTGGATAAAGGGAGAAGTGTTTGTAGAATTAATGTGTATGAGAGGTAATAATGAGGAGAATGCGCCCCCTAGAGTTGACAGTCCTAATTTAGGCATGACCAAGGAAAAAGGTGGACGGGCCCAACTTAGCGACATGACGGTGGAAGCAATACAAGACAGTATGACCGTTAGAAGTGGGGTAGCTCAAGAGAAGGGGGCTGACACTAGGTTAGGTGACAGTGACTCCAATATAGGCTGTTTCTCTCTGAGAGTGTAGAGACAGTGCAGCGATGGGGAGCTGAGTAAGGAGGGCAAGTCCTCCCATCACCAGATATGTAAAGGGGACAAAGAGTTTGAACAAGTTGCACCCTTTTAATATATGAATAAAGAAAAGGCAGTGTCTTGTGCTTTTGTTCAAGATGTGGATTTTCTTCCAGACTGTACAAGGAAAGTGGATGAATTCATGATGCCCATAGCAACCGCTAGGTTGGAGTCTGTTGATCAGTTGGTAGAGGGCGCTATAGGAGAAGGAATCCTGGAGAGCGCTGGTGGAGCGAGAATCCACGAAGGTCACGGAGAACAGACCTGTAATAGACCCACATGTGCGGTGACAGAAAAGGCTGAGATGGCTGTATATGGTGAAGACTCCAGAGATCCTGACGCTGAGGAGCTGGAGTACTCTGAAGTTCCCGAGAATCGGGAGGTAGCTAAGGGTGACATGGCAGGGCCTCAAGAGAGGGTCAAAGTTGTCACTGTAGAGCCCCAAGAGGAGGCCAAAGGCACAGAAGTGGTGGAAGCTGCTGGAGAGGTGACCTTGGTACCAGATGACTCATCAGAGGATGCAAGCTCAACTGATTCTGAGGATGTTGGAGCAGCGAGAACTCGAAAGGGTCAGGAAGAAGGGGGTCCAGACAACCCCCGTGAAAATCTAATTAAGGTGATGAAATTGGTCAAGGAGACCATGATGGATCAACGGAAGCAAGAAGAACTCCAGAGACAAGGGCTGAAAGCAGAATAGAATAGTTGAGCTGGAGAAAGAGGTATCTAAGCTCAGAGGTCATCTGGCAGAGTGCCAGTTAATGAATAAGGCCTCTTTCACACATCAGGCTTTTTGAATCAGGCGCGATCCGGCGTGTTTCTAAAAAAACGGATCCGGTACCGGATGCGTTTTTTTAGCATTGACTTACATTAGCGCCGGATCGCGCCTGATGTCACTGCGTTGCATCCGTTTTTGGCCGGATCCGTCGGAATTGTACATTCCGGCGGCCGGACAAGACGGTTTTTGTAACGTTTTTTTTTTTTTCCGGAGGCACCTGACAGTGCCTGAATCGGCACTTCAGGCGGCCGGAAACAATGCAAACCTATGGAGCCGGACCAGATTTTTGACAAATCCGTCAGAAAACTGATCCGGAGTCCAAGGTCTCTCTCTCTCTCTCTCTCTCTCTCTCTCTCTCTCTCTCTCTCTCTCTCTCTCTCAAAGCTTCTTTTTCCGGGTTCAAAAGGTCAGGCCGGATCAGGCGAAAAACCTGATCAGTTCCATCAGTTTTTTAAAATCAGCGCCGGATCCGTCCTATCAGGCATAAGACGGATCATGCCTGATTCAAAAAGCCTGATGTGTGAAAGTAGCCTAAGGCAGCCTTGGAGGAGATGGAGCGACAGATGTTTATCCTGGCCAAACAAGTTCTGAGAGCTGAACAAGATGGTTGTATAATGACAGCAGGAGAAAAAGAGACTTCTCTGTTTAACCCCTTCACCCCCAAGGGTGGTTTGCACGTTAATGACCGAGCCAATTTTTACAATTCTGACCACTGTCTCTTTATGAGGTTATAACTCTGGAACGCTTCAACGGATATTCGCGATTCTGAGATTGTTTTCTCGTGACATATTGTACTTCATGTTAGAAGTAAAATTTATTCGATATAACTTGCATGTATTTTTGAAAAAACGCAAATATGGCGAAAATTTTTAAAATTTTGCAATTTTCAAACTTTGAATTTTTATTCCCTTAAAACAGAGAAATATATCACACAAAATAGTTAAGAAATAACATTTTACACATGTCTACTTTACATCACCACAATTTTGGAACAAAT
>JARQOD010009121.1:0-32714 GCA_033576555.1 Oophaga sylvatica | reverse complement strand
GGATTTTGGCCCTCAACAGCCTGAAATACCAGGTAACAGCAGCCCCACATTTGGGCATCAAAAGATGTGCCAATTGGGCACTTTACCCGGGCTCTTCCCACTTGCCCTGTAGGGTGGCAAGCGGGGTAATAAGGGGTTAATGTCACGTTGATTGCACGGTGAAAATAAGCCCGGTTAATAATGGAGAGGTGTCAATAAGACACCGATCCATTATTAATCCCAAAGTTATTAAATGCTTTAAAAAAAGACAAAGCAAGAAAAAAGTCTTTTAATGAAATAAAAGAGACAACACAGTTTTCATTTTTTTTATTACCTCTCATTCCTGCGACCCATCATCTCCTGTAAAAAAAGAAAAAAAACAAACCAACAGTATACCACCTGTCCGACGCAGTCCATAACGACAGTCCCACGACGATCCAACTCTGCTACATCGCAATGACAGGCAGAGCCTGTCATCGCGACGCAGCACAGCTGATTACCTGCTTCCCCGGCGGTGACGTCATCGGACTGACTGCTTTACGGCCGGGATTACCCAGCAGTCACTGCAGTTATCGCGAGAAACTGCATGTGACCGCCGGGAAAGAAGATGGCGGCCATGAAGCAGTCCAGGACGTGACCGCCGGAGATCTTCTGCAGGTAAGTGCCGCTGACTCCTGACAGACCCGACCGACGGACACTGACAGTGACAGTGACAATCCCGATTCCGGTATCCGATAAGACGAAAATATCGGAACTCGGAATCGGAATTCCCGATACAGCCAATATCGGCCGATACCCGATATTTGCAGTATCGGAATGCTCAACCCTATATGGGGCACTATTTGCTGCCCATAATACTGTATGAAGCAATACTGGGGCTCATTATTCTGTATGGAGCACTAGGTGGTGCCCATAATACTGTATGGAGGACTATACTGTCAGGTTTCTGAGCTATGTAGAATTTACAATAGATATCACTCATGTAATGTAAGAAGTGAAGTATTTGGCATTGTACTATACTTATATTTCTCTGCCGTATCGGAGCATCATGAATTGTGGTATGTGTTAAAGGGGCCCACTGAGACTCTTTCGCCCGGGCCCACGAAAACCTGGAGCCAGCCCTGGGGGCCATCATACTGTGTGAGAAGATACTGTTTCAGTATTATTCTGTGTGGAGTGCATTATTGTGTGGGGGTGACCAGTAGGGTTTCATAATGTGTAAGGGGGCACTGTTAGGAAATAAAAATGTATGGAGGCATTATATTGTGTGTGAGGTATTGTGGGGGCATCAATATGTGTTGGGGGCATCATACTGTGAGGAAATACACTGTTTCAGCATTATTCTGTGTGGAGGGCATTATTGTGTGGGAATGCACTGTGGGGCTTTCTAATGTGTAAGATAGGCACTGTTGGGAAATCATAATGTTGGAGGGCACTATACTGTGTGGGAGGTACTGTGGGGGCATCAATATGTGTTGGGGCAAACCTGAGGCATCATACTGTGTCTAACGCTTTGTGGTGGCATCATACTGCATCAGGGCTTTAAACGGGGTATTAATTGCTGGTTCCTAGAGGTCACTGCAGTGTTCAATAAGTTGTACCAAATTAGAAAATAACATGGCCCGCTTTCTTCCAGGAACTGTGCCTCACCTGTAGAGTTGAGCGATACTTTCCGATATCCAAAAATATCGGATCGGAATGGTATCGCCGATATCACTAAATATCAACGATATCCGATTCCGATACCGGAAGTCCCATGTAAGTCTATGGGAACAAAATATCGCAACTAAAAAAACACTTTCTTTCCTTGTAAACACAAAATATACACACATAGAATACATATATATATATATATATATATATATAAATATATATATACATGTCATTGTGACATATATATATATATACATATATTTATAGTTTATTCACTTCTACATAGTAAAATAGCCTCTGATTCAATTGCCGGGTAAAGCCGGCATTTGTGAAAAGACAGAAGCACCCAAGAGTCCAGTCGCCACAGAGATGTTGCATCGCACCCAGCGGTGTGACAACTTACTCTCAGGTAAGGAGGAAACACCCCATTGACTCCAACCACTGCATTCAACAGTACACTATGCCAGCTGAGTGTAGGCGGACCCAATGGGATGGTCTAGCTCAGGCTGGTTAGAACAGGGTGTAGCTAGTTGGATGGGAGGGGTTGAGGCAGCCTTATGCTGCATGTCTTTGTAGTAAGAATTGTTTCCTTTCCTGCTTTCTTACTACGTCGCATACTCCACTCTGCTACATCACTCTGCACCATTGCTCTATCTCACATCTATCTGCCCTGGAAGGATACCGTCTTACCTGTAGAAGACTTATCACGTAGCTGCACTACACCATCCCTGCCAGAGGACCTGCACAGCAGCGCTGGTCACCCTGACCAGGTACTACAGGTGGCGTCACGACAAACTACACAAACATTCTATCATCCCCTGGAAATATCCCACATTCCAGTGAGCGACCAGGGCACGGACATAGCTGTGCTACCCGTCACATCCCCCATAGAAGTCGACGTGATCGGTGCCGAGTACCCCCAAAACCTGTGGCTCTGTGCGACTCAACTTTGGCGTCACGAACAGGATTCAGAAGCTCGCTATAAGCGAGTCCTGTGTGCCTTAATTGAACTGTTTTTTTGCTTGAGAATTGCAAAAATCATCATAGACTGTATTTGCCATTTTTCCGTAATATCTGCGCCACGAGGCACAGGTGAAGAATAAGGGCGTGCTCTCGTGGGCGTACACTCACTCCGTGGCGCGAAAACGATGTCCGCCCACTCTAAATGTTACTGCAATGTAAGATCGTGCCCCACAGCTCTGGAGTTCTGCCTCCTCATCCTCCTCAGTGGGCGGAAACGAACGCGAAGGTCCCGCCTCCCTACAAAAGATGGCGCCTCTCCTGATGCTAATGACACATGTGACTTGGCAGAGATGGCGAACGGACGTGAGCAGAAGTGGGAAGGGATGGAGGAGTCAGAGCTCTCCCCCCACGGAAGCGACCCGGTCGCCACGGAGCCACCGTTTGGCACCCGGCCCCTGGAAACCCTCCTACGCTGGAAGAAGCGGAGGATACCCTGAGAGACCTGGCCCGGCACCGGGAGGAGGTCGCCAGGATGGAAGCGAGCTGGCGGGCCCTAAAACTACACTTGGAGCGGCGCCAATCCCTCTTACCCCCTGAAGTGTCTGTACCGGAAGGTGAGGCACCCGTTCCAGTAGAGGAGGCCGTGCGGGCATCCCAGCCCTTGCAATCTGAACCGGTTGACAGTATCTCAGTGGAGGCACCCGTTCCAGTAGAGGAGGCCGTGCAGGCATCCCAGCCCTTGCAATCTGAACCGGTTGACAGTATCTCAGTGGAGGCACCCGTTCCAGTAGAGGAGGCCGTGCGGGCATCCCAGCCCTTGCAATCTGAACCGGTTGCCAGTATCACAGTGGAGGCACCCGTTCCTGCAGAAAACGCCGCACCAGCACCCCAGATCCCGCTGTCTGCCCCCGTCGCTGAGGCAGAAGAAGCGACACCCGTCCTCATGGAGGAGGCCGCGCAGGCACCAGAGCTCTACCTGCCTGTACCGGAGCCCCGACCGTCATCTGTTCCAGAGCCGGCTGCTCTCCGCCACAGGTGAGCGCCGCCAGGACTGGCGGGCGCCAGGAGAGCTGCCGCAAACCGGACATCGTAAGCTGGCATTTGATGGTGGAGACATGGAGCTGCTGGTGGAGGAGAATTACAACCGGCGTCAGGAGGAAGAGTGGAGACGTCGGGAGCGGGAAGCAGAGCGACAAAGGGAGCAGCGAGAATCCCAAAAGCTTCGGCAACGTCACCTGGAGAAGGACCTGGCAGAGAAGGCACGTATGAGAAAGGATAAAAGTACGGTGAGGGAGCCGCGGCGTAAGGGTGCAGTACGGAACTTTAAGTTAAAAGGTGGTTGGGGCTTCATCCAGGAGCCTGGACTTTATTTAGAAGTCTTTGTAACCCGGCGGGACGTGGAGGCTCACCTCCCAGAAGGACACCCGGGGAGGGACCTGTTGGCAGGAGACTTGGTGACTTACACCCGACACTGGGGTTACAATGGATGGTACGCCCTAAATGTTACCAGGTGCGACCCCTACTCCCCAGAGTGTCAGGAAACTGACAGACCCTCCGAGCCTTCAGCCTCCCCCAACCAGGCCTCTGCACAAGTGCCCACCCCACGCCGTAAATCTCCCCAGCCTCCTTCAGTGGTCTCCTCAGCAGCCCCAGCTATGGACATGATAATGATAGCTGGCCCGTACCCGGCGCCTGTTAGGCCCCCTGGGGTTCGTACAGTCCGGGACATAGGGTTCCAGACCCGGAGGGAGACGAAAGAGGTGGCCACACAGACCCAGATAGCGGGTCACGACGTAACTGTACAAGCCACACGACGTCATCAGGTCTGGGTGGACCCTCCTGTCACGGATGTTTGGCAAGCTCCAGAAGAGTACCAGGTGGTACCTGTAAGAGGCCAGCCAAAGAAGTCTAAATAACCCGGACAGGGTCTCTGTATGTAAATCGTTAAATTATTGATGTACCCGGACGGGTGAATGTTCATTAAAAAGAAGTTTATTGTTGCCTTAATATACCCATGTTGGGTAATGGATTGATGTACCCGGACGGGTGAATGTTCAGAAGAACAAGTTTATTGTTGCCTTTATATACCCAGGTTGGGTAATGGTGTTTCAATGTAATCAAAATGTTGAACTTTGAAGCCATGAACTGTACTGGCTCACAAACTTTTCTGTAAATAGTTGGCACTTCGGTGCTCCATCTTGGTTTTACAAAAAACTTAACTGTGCACTATTTTCAACTACCTCAGAAACTAAAAACCCGTTTGGTGTGGCCGAAAGTGAGGTCTGCTCAAGGAAAGTCTTGCAGCCCACCCAAGACCACAGTTGGAGGTTTGGAGCGGGTCCTCCACAAGCACAAGTAAAGGACACTGTGAAGTTACCCCGGTGGGGGTAGTCCTAAGAAGTCTCAACGAACTTCGGCAGTAATGCTATTTGCACTTTTGTAATGTTATTATTAAAAATTTTATTATGCAACGTTTAACTTGAAGTGTTTCCTGCTTTCTTACTACGTCGCATAGTCCACTCTGCTACATCACTCTGCACCATTGCTCTATCTCACATCTATCTGCCCTGGAAGGATAGCGTGTTACCTGTAGAAGACTTATCACCTACCTGCACTACACCATCCCTTCCAGAGGACCTGCACAGCAGCGCTGGACACCCTGACCAGGTACTACAGGTGGCGTCACGACAAACTACACGAACATTCTATCATCCCCTGGAAATATCCCACATTCCAGTGATCGCCCAGGTCACGGACCGAGCTGTGCTACTCGTGACATCCCCCATAGAAGTCGACGTGATCGGTGCCGAGTACCCCCAAAACCCCTGTCTCTGTGCGACTCAACTTCCCTCACTGTGCTGGCACTTTACATTTACAATGCCTCTGGGTTTTTTTTTTTGGGGGGGTGGGGAACATTCAGACTTTTGCTATGGGGCCCCATGATTTATATGTACGCCCCTGCTGCTGAGGCATGGTATTTAAGGCTGTTAAGGAGCCAACATACATGGACCTTGCCAGCAGCGTCGGACTGGAGTACCTTGGGCCCACCAGAGAAAATATATTCTTGGGGCCCACCATCATACTTCCCAACCTTTGAATAAGGGAAAGAGGGACAAAGGCTGTGGCACGCTGTGCATGCTGCAGAAAATTTTAGGCAATGCCACGTTGCACCACAGACTGTCCAGGAGTTGGTGGATGCTTTAGTCCAGGTGTGGGAGGAGATCCCTCACGAGACCATCCGTCGCGCTCATCAGGAGCATGGCCAGAAGTTGTAGTGAGGTCATACAGCATACCTCCCAAATTTGGAAGACAGGAAAGAGGATTAAAGGCTGCGGCGCGTGTTGCGCGCCGCTGAAAATTTTAGCCCACGCCCCGACAACACCCATTTCACAGCTAATCACACACATATCCTCGCCCCAAGCGTAACCATTTAGCACTGCTGATCACACTGACTGGTAATGAGGGCACAGTGGCTGGTACTGAGGAAAAGAAAGAAAGAGCAGCGAGAGAGAAAGAACAAACAGAGAAAGAAAGAGAGGAAAGAAAGAAAAGAGAGAAAGAAAGAACAGAGAGAAAAAAGAACAGAGAGCGAGAAGGAAAGAACAGAGAGCGAGAAAGAAAGACTAGAGAGAGAGCCATAGGCGTAGCTAGGGTTTTGGTTTAGTGGGGGCAAAACTTCTGAGTGGGCCCATCATCAGAGAACCTCAGCAAATGACCGCGCTGTTGGCCAAAATAATCTATATATAAAAAGACCAATACTGATATTACCGCCATATGGTCTGTGTTAAATAATACCAGTCCTACAGAACATATAGATTACAGCACAGGTACAGATAATGACTTACCGCTGATGTTCTTTCTAAAGGAATTGTTCACTTTTCATGTCTTTTCCATCTGGCCCACACCGACATGACGACTTCTCCAGCCAGGACTCGACTGCACCCCCATTAAAAAAAAAATAAAAAAAATACTCACCTCCTGGCTCCTGTGCTGCTCACTGTTCTCCCTCTCAGCGTCTGACAGCGGGCGCCGGCAGGTGATGTTATTGCGCCCGCTGTCATACGCTGAGGGGGATTATGGGAGAGAAGGAGCGCTCGCTCCTTCTCTCTCTATGCGGTCAGCTTTATCGGCTGGATGCCGATACAGCTGACCCTCCGATGACGGGTGGGGGGCCCACTGCTGGCACCGGGCCCCCCCAACGCCTGTTCAGGCCCCATAGCTTCCGGGCGGCAGAGCAGGGAGAGCGATTCTCCCTGCTCTGCCGCAGAATGTAACTGTATCGTAGCTCCGGGTGGGCCCCCTCAGAGCGCAGGCCCCGGGGCCACCGCCCCCTCTGCCCCGCGACCTATCCTTTCAAATCAGGGCCCACCACGCAGGAGCTGGGGCCCACCGTAGGTTTCTCCGGTGTCCCGGTGCCTCAGTCCGACCCTGCTTGCCAGCCTGATAATACCAGGCCACAGCAGTCTGCTTATCTTTGCTGGTTAACAAAAATAGGGGATCCCCTCGAAAAAAAATTGGCGTGGGGTCCCCCCTATTTTTGTTAACCAGCCAGATGAAGCAGACTGCTGAGGCCTGGTTTTTCAGGCTGGTAATGAGCCAATATCCATGGACCTTGCCAGCCTGATAATACCAGGCCACAGCAGTCTGCTTAGCTTGGCTGGTTAACAAAAATAGGGGATCCCCTCGAAAAAAAAAACGGCGTAGGGGTCCCCCTATTTTTGTTAACCAGCCAAGTAAAATGCAGACTGCTGCGGCCTGGTATTAAAAGACTGTCAAGGCCCATGGATTTTGGCCCTCAACAGCCTGATAATACCAGGCTACAGCAGCCCCACATTTGGCGCATCAAAAGATGTGCCAATTGTGGCACTTTACCCGGCTCTTCCCACTGCCCTGTAGCGGTGGCAAGTGGGGTAATAAGGGGTTAATGTCACCGTTGATTGCACGATGACAATAAGCCCGGTTAATAATGGAGAGGTGTCAATAAGACACCGATCCATTATTAATCCCAAAGTTTTTAAATTTATAAAAAAAAAGACACAGCAAGAAAAAAGTATTTTAATGAAATAAGAGACAACACAGTTTTCATTTCTTTTATTATACTCTCATTCCTGCGACGCCATCGATCTCCTGTAAAAAAAGGAAAAAAACAAACCAACAGTATACCACCTGTCCGACGCAGTCCATAGTAACGACTGTCCCACGACGATCCAGCTCTGCTACATCGGAATGACAGGCAGAGGCTGTCATCCCGGCGCAGCACAGCTGATTACCTGCTTCCCCGGCGGTGATGTCATCGGACTGACTGCTTTACGGCCGGGATTACCCAGCAGTCATTGCAGTTATCGCGAGAAACTGCATGTGACCGCCGGGGAAAGATGATGGCGGCCATCAACCAGTCCAGGCCGTGACCACCGGAGATCTTCTGCCAGGTAAGTGCCGCTGACTCCTGACAGACCCGACCGACGGACACTCACAGTGACAGTGACAATTCCGATTCCGGTATACGATATATGGGAAATATCGAAAGTCAATATCGAAAGTCCGATACAGCTAATATCGGCCGATACCCGATACTTGCGGTATCGTATCGCTCAACACTACTCACCTGTCCATGCGCTGTGCAGCTCAGCTTAACTAAATTTAATGTAATAAAGCTGCAATATCATACTCAACCTGGGAGCAGTGGGAGCACTGATTTTTGTAGCCATATCCAATTTAAGATTATTGTACTTGTTTTTGTTATGTATATGAGTCGCTCAGCCAGGGCCTGTGGGGTACTCGGCACCGAGCCCGTTCACTTCAATGGGGGATGTCACGGGTAGCACAGCTCGGTCCGTGGCCCTGGGTGCTCACTAAAAGGGGGGTATTTACAGGGGATTAAAGTATGTACAGTTTGTTTGTGACGCCACCTGTGGTACCTGGTCAGGGTGACCAGCGCTGCAGGGTAGATCCACTGAGGGGGTTGTTACTGGGCAGCAAGGTGTTAAGTCTTCCACAGGCAAGACTGGGTCCCTCAGGGTATATGGCGGTGTAGGGGTGCAGGATGGAGAAGGAGTGCTTTCAGCCGCAGGAGCAATAAGGCAGACACACACACGAAAGTCTCTTTCTGTACCTTTACTGATGGTAGTTGCAGGCACGTCCCGGGAAGCTGGCAGGGTGGAGGATGCACGTCCAGTAATCCCACTGAGTAGGTGTAGATCCTCCGTACTCCTGTATGTGTGAGTTTCTGACCTGTATGAAACGAAGTCTAACTCTGTCTTCAGTTATACGCCCGGCTGACTTTGTGGTGGAGCCTTCTCTTGGATAGAACCTAGTCTCTCTTGGTTGCGCTGACCAGACTCCTGTTCTTCCTGACCCCGGTTACGTATCAGAACTTGTGGGCCCCTGCGACTTGAAGTCCCACAGGGTCTCCGGTATCTCCTACTAGTCGTGTAGATGCTAGCAAGCTCGGACCCGGTGTCCGGTAGTGCAGAGTAGAGGTAAGCGATCAATGCTGTTTCAACCTCCGTTACTCTCTCTTTTCTTCCACTCGCCTTTCGTCCTACTCCGACCCTTAACATAAGCACACTAGCAGTAGATAGCTGATCCTTCCTTCTCTTCACCGCTCTCAAAGCGTCGGCATGCTTGTTCGCTGAAACTACACTCAGTTGACTTAGTTCTGACCAGGCTGAAGTGGCTATCTTCCTCCACTATTACTGGCCTCCACATAGTGAACTAAGCTCAAGCTGTAGTCTTCAGTCTTTCAGTAACTGCTGTTCCCTTTCCTTCTTTTCCTTCTAATGCTCAGTCTGAAGCAGCTATCAGGACCTTCTGTCTAACTGATCTATGCACACTTCAAGAGCTAACTTTCCACTTTCCAAGGGAATTAACAGTCTTTCAATCGTTCTGAGGTAATCTGAGATCTGAGGTAACTCTCCCTCTCAGCTCATCTCCTCTAATCAAATCTGACTCTCGTCTGAGGTGTTCTGACAAGATCTGACTGCTGTCCTCCACTACCCTTATATATATATATGTGTAGCCCAGCTGCGCTTGGTGCCACATGTACCCTGGAGGATGCACAGAAAGGTAAATCACAAACACCTGATATTCATTCACATTCCACACTTCCCTATAGTTCCACCAGAGGGAGCCCCTTTATTGTATATAAGGGTGTGGGAGACGTAGCAGTTAGTTCAGTCTGAGCCAGTTGTGATTCCTGTCAGATGAGACAGAGGAAGAAAGACAAGCTGTTACCTCAGAACAGGCTGACTGTTAGTTCCCTATGAACGTGGAAAGTGACTCTCAGAGTGTGCACAGATCAGTCTGACGGAAAGTCCTGGTAGCTACTCTGGACAGAGCCTATGAAGGAGAAGAAGGAAGGGAACTACAGTATTTGTAACAATGAGTCGACTGAGGAATGGTCAGTGAGCGGTGGATAGAAGGAAGCTGATGACTACGACTACTGTTGCCTGTGCTTATGTTAAGGGCGTGAGTAGGGCGACGGGCGAGTGGATAAAGGGAGAGAGTGACTGAGGAAATATAGCAACGATAGCTGTCCTCCACTCTGCACAACCGGACACTGGGTCCGAGCTTGCTAGTTCCTTCACGGCTAGTGGGAGAAACCGGAGACCCTGCTGGACTTCAGGTCGCAGAGGGGCCCTTTAGTGCTGATACGTAACCGGGGTCAGGAAGAACAGGAGTCAGGCTTGATCAGCCACATAGACTTAGTTCTGTCCACAAGAAGGCTCCACCACAATGTCAGCCGGGCGTAGCTGTTTCACACGGAGTTAAACTTGGCTTTATGCAGGTTAGAAACTCACACACATCAAGAAGTAAGGAGGCCTTAAACCTACTCAGTGATTACTGAATGTGCATTGTCCACCCTGAGCAGCCTCCCGGGATGTGCCTGCAAATATCAACAGTAAAGGTATGGAAAAAGACTGACTTGTGTGTGTCTGCCTTATTGCCTGCACCCTGCACCGCCATATACCTCGAGGGACCAGTCTTACCTGTGGAAGACTTAACACCTTGCTGCCCAGTAACAACCCCTCTGAGGATTCACCCTGCAGCGCTGGTCACCCTGATCAGAGACCACAGCTGGCGTCACGAACAATTTCTAAATCCCCTGTAAATATCCCCCTTTGAATGAGCGCCCAGGGCAACGGACCGAGCTGCGCTACCCGTGACATTCCCCATTGAAGTTAACGGGCTCGGTGCCGAGTACCCCAAAGCCCTGGTACGTGCGACTCATATACATACTCTTCAAGGGCTCCCTCTGGTGGCTCCAGGAAATAGTGAAGGTGTGAATGAATATCAGGTGTGTGTGGGTTTACCTTCTGTGCATCCTCCTGGGAAGATGTGGCTCCAAGCACAGCTGGGCTACACATATACCCCTTTTCACATGTAAAGTGGAATGGAATAAATAGCGCTATAATTATAAACAATAATAATAATGTACTTTATGTGTAATCCAGTACAATCCCTTCAACTATTCTTCCTGGTTATATTTCCAGTAACAGAAATATCTGTACAGGCCCAAAGGATGTGCTTGTTTTTGCAGCCCTGTCATTCAGCCCATCAGCATGGACCTCTCTCATATCATTGGTGACATGTCATATGATCATTTTGGATGAGTTTCCCCTTAAGATGAAATTGTCAGATCACATAAAGTTTGTGTTTTTCACTTCTTTATAGTGAGTCAACTGCATATTAACTACTTCTGTTTCTTTCCAGTGACTTCTTCAAAAGGATGAGGACCTTGAAATAAGCAAAAAAAATAAAAACAAAAAACAATGGCACCCAGTGCTAACTAGGGGCATAGTTCTTATATATTTAATAATTTATGAGGTGGTCATCATTTGTACGCCCCCTAAGCATGAGAAGAAGCACTGATATCAACTGTATCAGCCATGTGTCTGTGTGGTCGATCTACAACTTTCCCTGGAGACCAAGGAGTCTTCTCTTTGTTCGCGAGGCTGCCGGATGTTTCAGGAAAGTTGACAACTATGAACTATAGGGGATGCAAGTAGCAGTCGGAGATTGTAGATATGAATTATAAATATGCCCAAAGTGCTGCTCCCGCATGTAAGAAGGATCTGACGAGATTAAAATTTGCCAAATTGTGTTGATTTTACCAGGAAATTCAATTTGCAACCCCACCACTTACCTATAATGCTCGCTGTCCCCTGTACGACTCCCAATGCCTCTTCATACGAAAAGCAAAAAAAACCCTGTTTGGGAGAGAACAGGCAAAAGTCGGCGCCCTAAGTGCGTAAACACAATATATAATAGTCTTTGATGGGTGCACAAATTCATACACTCACCTAATGGAGGACTAATATGACTGTAGATCGTGTATCCTCAAAAATTATTCCTGGGATACTTTTCAATGGACAGGGCTTCCAGCTTGCATCGGGTGGATCCAAGTGAAAGGGCCAGACACAGGCTCACACAGGACAAGTAAATCAAAAGGAACACATCCAGCCAGGGCCGGACTGGGACTAAAATTCAGCCCTGGCATCTGAAAGTATAGAGGCCCACTTGTCACATGGTGACTCTATAATATCTTTGTGCACTTGTAGGTTACAAGAAAAGCCACTACTTTACCTACATAACTAGATCTCGAGGATAATGAAGGGATTAAGATGAAGCAAAGGCTATGGAACCTCATTCTGACGCTACATAACCTTTGCTTACAGCCACTTTTGGTTCCGCTGCGCAGTGCGAGACTCGGTGACTCTGAAGAGCAGTGACATCAGTAACATCCCCGCTCTTCAGATATTCCGGGTCTTGCGCTGCGCTCGGCGACTGCGAAGAGCGGTAATATTACTACCATCACCTCTCTTCACAGTCGCTGGGTCCCGCCAGGTCTGGGTTAGTAGTGGGGGTGTCTGACAGACACCTCTCCATTACTTACACCAGGGATTGATGGCAGCTGACCTTATACAGCTGACATCAACCCTAAAACCTATTACACATACTATAATTAAATGCGCTGGTGGTTGGGAAAAGCAGTACAGTTAGCTCTATTCCCTGGCGCCGGGTGCTAACTACATCTGTCATCATCCTTGCCTGGTCTCCCTGCGATCAGCAAGCCCAAGCAACGCTGATGACAGTTGTAGTTAGCATCCAGCACCTGGTAATAGCATGCATTAAATAAATAATTAAATTTAAAAAAAACGGTGTGGGGTCCCCCCTACATTTTAAAACCAGTGCAGCTGTGGGCTTCTATTATTAGACTGGGACGGTCCATAGTTATTGGCCCATCCTGAGCCAAAAAATAGAAGCCCACAGCCCCCACAGAATTGGCACATCACATTAGATTGGCCTATTCTGGCGCTTTACCTAGTCATCCTGATGCCGTGCTGTGGTGGCAATCGGGTTAACATATGGTGTTGATGACATCTGTGGTTTGTCAAAAATCACATATGCCATCAAGCCCTGAGGCTAGTAATGGTGAGATGTTAGTCAGACGTCGCAACGTCACAAAGGTCAGTCTCGCTAAACACGCCTGGGAACGGAAATTGCCGCCGACGCCGCTGAGGCCCGGGAGGTCTCCGGGGGCCGACAGAGGCTAAGTATATCCCTATTTTTTATTTTCATTCTATTTTTCACAGGAATATGGTACCCAGGGCCTGGAGGACAAGCGCACATGAAGCGCTCACTTCACGCATAGTAGACATAGCCACATGAGTAAAGTGAGCGTTTCAATGCAATCCTATGGCGGTGGAATCGCAGTGATTCCGCTAAAATAATGAACATGCTGTGTATTTTACCGCGATGTGATTACGCTCCGAAAAAGCGGTCTGACCGCTGTGTGACCGCGCTGTGCCCTGCAGGTGACCTGGCTGCTGCCCTGGCTGTGACCTGCCTAGGATCTGAGCTGTGAGCTCCGATCCTAGACATGTTGCCAGGGTAACCAGGAGAGCTCTGGTTGGTGGGATCTTGTTATGATGGATCCCACCAATCACAGGTCACAGAAGCGATATGACCGCTCTGTGACCTGTCTCACCTGGCTCTGACCTGTGAGTGACCGCTCTGCAGGGGTCCTCACACTTGCTGAGGATTCCTGCAGAGCGGTCATACTAACAGATCTCTCCTCCCGTGCTGGGCCTAGTAGTGCTGAAGACAGAAGAAAGAAGAATAGAAGAAAGAAGAAAAGATAGAAAAAAGAAGAGAGACTACAACCGTAAGTGTTGATCTCTCTTCCTTCCCCCATCCCCGTTCACCCTCTTTATACAGATCTCGTGCCGGCTGTTTTCCTTTTTTTTTTTCAACCACTCCTTGCGCCACTCCCTTTGCGCCACATCTAGCAGCCGCCGAACTTTGACAAGTGATACAGTTCACTTATCAGAGCTTGCACCAGCTGTTTTCCTTTTTTTTTTCCTTTTTTTTTTTTCAACCCGCCTTTGCGCTGCCTCCGTTTCCACATTTAGCAGCCGCCAAATTTTGATAAGTGACGCAGTTCACTTATCAGATCTCGTGCTGGCTGTTTTCCTTTTTTTTTTTCACCCCCTCCTTGCGCCACTCCCTTTGCGCCACATCTAGCAGCCGCCGAACTTTGACAAGTGACACAGTTCACTTATCAGAGCTCCCGCTGGCTGTTTTCTTCTTTTTTTTTTCACCCGCTTTTGCACCGCCTCCGTTTCCACATTAAGCAGCCGCCGAATTTTGATAAGTGACGCAGTTCACTTATCAGAGCTTGCACCAGCTGTTTTCCATTTTTTTTTTCCCTTTTTTTTTTCAACCCGCCTTTACGCCGCCTCCGTTTCCACATTTAGCAGCCGCCAAATTTTGATAAGTGACGCAGTTCACTTATCAGATCTCGTGCTGGCTGTTTTCCTTTTTTTTTTTTCACCCCCTCCTTGCGCCACTCCCTTTGCGCCACATCTAGCAGCCGCCGAACTTTGACAAGTGACACAGTTCACTTATCAGAGCTCCCGCTGGCTGTTTTCCTTCTTTTTTTTTTCACCCGCTTTTGCACCGCCTCCGTTTCCACATTAAGCAGCCGCCGAATTTTGATAAGTGACGCAGTTCACTTATCAGATCTCGTGCCGGCTGTTTTCCCTTTTTTTTTCACCCCCTCCTTGCGACACATCTAGCAGCCGCCGAACCTTGATAAGTGACGCAGTTCCAGAGCTAGGGCCTTAGACTTTTCTTTTCATAGGCATTTTTTTCTCCCCATTTTTTTTTCTTTTAGATTTTTATTTTCAGAATAGTTTGCACCAATCACTATCCCCCCCACACACATACACAGTTATCAATAAAGTACACCCAAGCACCACATTCACAAAAAAAGTGTCCCACCCGTCCCGTTCATCCAACAGCGCTATTCATTGGAGGAGGCATATGCTTTCCTTGCCTCCGACACTGATAGCGAGGGAGAGGATCCCACATTTCTTTATTTTTCTGATTCCTCATCCTCTTCCTCTTCCCCCTCCTCATCTTCCTCCTCGGGTCCTATGGAACCACCACGCAGACGCCCCAGGACAGAAGATGAGGCATCTGCCGCCATTCCAGAAAACGAAGATGAAGCCGAAGCCAAACCAGCGCACCCCACTGCGGACCCCGTGTGGACCTCGCCCCCCGAAAATTACGAGCCACTGATTCCTGATTTTGTGGCAGAATCAGGAATCAGGTTTGACACCACCGGCCTCACAGAAATAAACTTTTTCAAAGTCTTTTTCTGTGAGGATTTTATTAACCACATGGTGGAGCAAACAAATTTGTACGCTCGTCAATTTTTGGTGCAAAACCCCCGTTCATCATATTCTAACTGGTCTCCTGTAGACGCAGTTGAAATGACGCAGCTTTGGGGCCTGGTCCTTCACACGGGGATCCTGAAGAAGCCAGAACTTCGGCAATATTGGAGTGTTGATATTTTATATAACGCTCCAGTGTTCCAAATGGTCATGGCCCGGACGCGTTTTGAGGCCATCCAGAAATTCCTGCATTATAACGATAATGCACAGTGTCCCCCACGAGATGACCCCAACTTTGACCGTCTGTTCAAAGTTCGGCCGGTCATCGAACACTTCAACAAAAAGTTTGCTGAAGTGTACGTGCCTCAAAGGGACATCTGTTATGAATGTGCTAGAGATGGTTTCTGAGCAGAGGCTCCCTCTGGTGGTTACAGACAGTACTGAGCCTTTCAGCGAGGAATGGCAATCTGGGATCGCTGACTGGTCTGATATAAGGGAGGTTCCCTCCCATGATGGTTGCGGTGATCAATTGTTCTTGTCTCAATTGTGGTTCCTGGTTCATTTGGAAGTTTGCTGAGTCTTGCCTTCATCTTCTGCTATCAGATAAGATATTTTCTGCTTTTATTTTTGTGCTTGCTTTTTGCATTGTTCCCTGCACTTCTGTTGAGGTCAACCAGGTCCCCTCCGGGGGCTTGTGGTCCTCTCAGTTTATCTGAAGCCACTGTTATTTGTTCATTTGCTTTTTCCTGTTTTTTTGGCTGCGGCTTAGTTTTGTTACACCAGAGATCTGATTTTAGGTGGTAGAGATCGTGTGATCTCTGGTGTTTTTGCAATCAGAGGAGTTGGTATTTTTTAGGGGTTTTTTTTGGATTACAGTGAGTATCCTTTCCTGTACTTTTCTGTCTAGACAGATTGGGCCCCAGTGTTTGCTCATTCTATTTTCTGTCTGTGTACGTGCTTCTTCTTGTCTAACCGCCATTACATGTTTTGGGGCTTCCTATTTTCTTTGGGGATCTGCTCTGGGGCAGATAGCTTTCATCTTTCTGCCTTTAGGTGTAGTTACCTCTCAGGCTGTGACTAGGCGTCTAGGTTCAACGTAGGAACGCTCCTGTTATGATTTGGTAGCTGAGGAGAGCAGGCAAAAAAGGCAATACACCAGAGAGGTTGGAATCTATTGGATTGCAGTACCCTGACTAACCACCACAACTAAAGGCAGCCATGGAGCGTACCTACGTTGGTCCTAGACGCCTCGTCACAGCCTGAGAAGCTAACTTCACCTAAAGATAGAAAGAGGAAAACTATCTGCCCCGGAGCAGATCCCAAAGAACATAGGAAGCCCCAAACATGTAATGGCGGTTAGACAAGAGGAATATACAGACACAGGCAGAAAATAGTATGAGCAAACGTTGGGACCCAATCTTCCTAGACAGAAAAGGATAGGAAGGTCACTTACTGCAATCCAAAAAACCCTAAAAAAATACCAACACACTAATTGCAAAAACACCTGAGATCACACGACCTCTACCACCTAAATTAGTTCTCTGGTGTAACAAAACTAAGCCGCAGCAACAGAAAAAACTGGAAAAGGCAAATGAAAAACAACTGGCTGAACTAAACTGAGAGGAGCACAAGCCCCCGGAGGGGACCTGGCAGACCCCACAGAAGTGCAGGACAAAATGCAAAAAGCAAGCACAAAAAACTAAAAGAAGAAAATGTCTTATCTGTTAGCAGAAGATGCAGGCACGAAACAGCAAGCTTCAAAGTGAACCAGGAACAAAAGTTGAGACCAGAACAATTGATCACCGGCAACCCTGATGGGAGGGAACCTCCCTTATATAAGACCAGTCAGTAACACCTGATCGCCAGTCTTCACAATCTTCATTGAATAGTTCAGTACTGTTTGTAACCACCAGAGGGAGCTTCTGCTCAGAATTCATTTCTAGCACATTCAAAACAGTACCCCCCTTGAGGAGGGGTCACCGAACCCTTATTTGGGCAACCAGGTCGGTCAGGATGAGCTCTGTGATACGCACGGATGAGTCTTCTAGCATGGATGTTATGTTACGGTAGCTGAGGAGTGCAGGTAAAAAAGGAAATACACCAGAGCAGTTGGAATCTATGAGATTGCAGTACCCTGACTAACCACCACAACTAGAGGCAGCCGTGGAGCGTTCCTACGATGGTCCTAGACGCCTCGTCACAGCCTGAGAAACTAACTACACCTAAAGATAGAAATAGGAAAGCTATCTGCCCCGGAGCAGAACCCCAAAGATAATAGAAAGCCCCCAAACATGTAATGGCGGTTAGACAAGAGGAAATACTGACACAGAAAGAAAATAGTATGAGCAAACGCTGGGGCCCAAACTATCTAAATAGAAAAGGACAGGAAGGGTACTTACTGCAATCCAGAAAACCCTGAAAAACACCAACATACTAATTTCAAAATCACCTGAGATCACACGACCTCTACCACCTAAATTAGTTCTCTGGTGTAACAAAAACAGCAGCCACTGAAAAAACTGCAAAAAGCAAAAGTACAAAACACAGTGGCTGGACTAAACTGAGAGGGCAAAAGCCCCCGGAGGGGACCCAGAAGGCCCCCACAGAAGTGCAGGACAAAATGCAAAAATATAGCAAAAACACAAAATAAGAAATTGTCTTATCTGAAAGCAGGAGATGCAGACACGACACAGCAGGCTACAAGGGAAACTGGAAAGAAGGATTCAGACCAGAACAATTGATCACCGGCAACCCTGATGGGAAAATGATTCCCTTAAATAAGACCAATCAGTAACACCTGATTCCCAATCCTCACTAGTACCGCTTGTAACCACCAGAGGGAACCTCTGCTCAGAACTCATCTCAAACCCATTCACAACAGTACCCCCCCCTTGAGGAGGAGTCACCGAACCCTCATTTGAGCAACCAGGTCGGTCAGGATGAGTTCTATGATACGCACGGATAAGTCTCCTAGCATGGATGTCCGAAGCAAACACCCAAGAATTATCTTCCTGACCATAACCTCTCCATTTAACCAAATACTGGAGTCTTCGTCTAGAAAAACGAGAATCCAATATTTTCTCAACCACATACTCCAGATTGCCCTCAACCAAAACAGGGTCAGGAGGCACAGCAGCAGGAACCACTGGCTCAACAAACCTCTTCAACAAGGACTTGTGGAACACGTTATGGATCTTAAATGTCCCTGGAAGAAGCAAACGAAAAGAAACAGGATTAATAATCTCCATGATCTTATAAGGTCCAATGAACCTAGGCTTAAATTTAGGAGATGCTACTCTCATAGGAATATTCTTTGAGGACAACCAGACCAAGTCCCCCACTTTAAACCGAGGACCATCAGTCCTATGCCGGTTAGCAAACCGCTGGGCCTTCTCCTGAGAGAGGGACAACCTCTCCACTACCTGGTCCCAAATCTGCTGCATACGCTCAACAACAGAGTCAACACCTGGACAGACAGAAGCCTCCGTCTGTCCTGAAGAAAATCGAGGGTGAAACCCAGAATTACAGAAAAACGGAGACATCAAAGTGGCAGAGCTAGCCCTATTATTAAGAGCAAACTCAGCCAAAGGCAAAAAAGAGACCCAGTCATCCTGATCAGCAGACACAAAGCATCTTAGATAAGTCTCCAATGTCTGGTTTGTTCTCTCAGTTTGACCATTGGTCTGAGGATGAAATGCCGAGGAGAAAGACAATTGAACACCCAGTTTAGAACAAAAAGTCCTCCAAAATCTGGAAACAAACTGGACTCCTCTGTCAGACACAATGTTCTCAGGAATGCCGTGTAAACGAACCACGTGCTGAAGGAACAACGGCACCAATTCAGAGGAGGAAGGCAACTTAGGTAATGGCACAAGATGTATCATTTTGGAAAACCTATCACAAATTACCCAGATGGTGGTCATTCTCTGAGAAACAGGAAGATCGGAAATGAAATCCATAGAGATATGGGTCCATGGTCTCTTGGGCACAGGCAATGGCATCAACAAACCACTAGAGCGAGAGCAAGGCTTGGAGCGAGAGCAAGTCCCGCAGGACTGCACAAATTCCCTGACATCGCGAGACAAGGTAGGCCACCAAAAGGACCGACTAACCAAGTCTCTGGTACCAAAAATTCCGGGATGCCCAGCCAATGCGGAACAATGAATCTCAGACATCACACTCTTTTTCCATTGGTCCGGGACAAACAATTTTCCAACAGGGCAGCGCTCGGGCCTATCCTCCTGACACCCTCCAGAGCAAGTCTCAAATTAGGCGAGATGGCGGAAAGAACTACACCCTCCTTCAAAATAACAGAGGGATCAGATAGCTCAGGAGAGTCCGCAAGGAAACTCTCGAGAGGGCATCCGCCTTAACATTCTTAGTGCCAGGAAGAAAGGAAACCACAAAATTAAAACGTGTGAAAAACAAGGCCCACCTGGCCTGTCTAGGATTGAGTCGCTTGGCAGATTCCAGATAGACCAGATTCTTATGGTCCGTAAGGACCACCACCTGATGTTTGGCTCCCTCCAGCCAATGTCTCCACTCTTCAAAAGCCCACTTCATGGCCAATAACTCCCGATTACCCACGTCATAATTACGTTCAGTAGGAGAAAATTTTCGAGAGAAAAAGGCACAAGGGTTACTTTTAGAGGTCTCTGGATCTTTTTGGGACAAAACGGCACCTGCCCCAATTTCAGAGGCATCAACCTCCACCTGAAATGGCAGAGAAACATCAGGCTGCCGTAGAACAGGAGCAGAAGTGAATCTCTGCTTAAGTTCCTGAAACGCAGAGACTGCCTCAGGAGGCCAATTCACCACATCAGAACCCTTTCTGGTCAAATCAGTTAATGGTTTAACAATAACAGAGAAATTACCAATAAATTTACGATAAAAATTGGCAAAACCAAAAAAATCTCTGAAGAGCCTTTAATGAAGTAGGTTGGACCCAATCACAGATGGCCTGAACCTTGACCGGGTCCATTTCAATAACAGATGGGGACAAAATGAATCCCAGAAATGAGATCTTCTGTACGCCAAAAAGACACTTTGATCCCTTCACATACAGAGCATTCTCTCTCAAAATCTGGAATACAGTTCGAACATGTTTCACATGAGAGTCCCAGTCATTAGAAAAAATCAAGATATCATCCAAATAAACAATCAGAAACTTGTCCACAAAATCCCTGAAAATGTCATTCATGAAGGACTGGAAGACGGAAGGAGCATTAGTGAGCCCAAAGGGCATCACAAGGTACTCAAAATGCCCTTCAGGGGTGTTAAATGCCGTCTTCCATTCATCCCCGTGCTTAATGCGAATAAGGTTATACGCCCCCCTGAGGTCAAGCTTGGTAAACCAAGTAGCGTTTTTCACCCTGGAAAACAGGTCAGAAATCAAGGGTAACGGGTATTGATATTTCACAGTAATATTGTTCAAGAGACGATAATCAATACACGGCCTTAATGAACCATCTTTTTTGGCCACAAAGAAAAAACCGGCACCTAAGGGTGAAGAGGATGGTCTGATATGACCCTTCTCCAATGATTCCTTGATATAAGACCGCATAGCGTCATGTTCAGGTACAGACAAGTTAAAGAGGCGACCCTTAGGGAATTTACTACCTGGCACTAATTCAATAGCGCAGTCATAGCTCCTATGGGGAGGTAAGGATGCAGATTTACTTTCGCTAAACACATCAGAAAAATCAAACAAAAAGTCAGGAACATCCTCAGCCTGGGGGGAGGCAGAAAAAACAGGAGTGTTGGTATTAACACATTGGCAGCCCCAACTGGTTACAGACACAGATTTCCAATCCAAAACAGGATTATGAGACTGTAACCAAGGGAAACCCAGCACGATAATGTCATGCAGATTATATAGAACCAAAAATTTGCAGCACTCCTGGTGATCAGGTTCAACCCTCATTATCACCTGAGTAGAAAATGGGGTTTATTCTCAGCCAAGGGGGTAGAATCGATCCCAGTAGGGGAATAGACTTCTGTAGGGGTATCAAGGGAAATCACAACGTTTAGCCAAAATCATAATCCATCAGGTTAATAGCTGCTCCAGAATCAACGAAACCCACTCCATCCACTGCATGGGCTCGCAGGGCTCACAGGCAACACCATCCACGCATACTTCTCCGCTCACGAAAAGTCTGTTCAATTTGAATGTAAGGGACATAGAATCATTGAGCCCAGAGGGGCAGGGGAATCCCCCCATCATCCTTTACATTACCGCGCCCCTTTCCCGGGAAAAAGGGCCGCCAAAGGTGTTTTCCTTTGGTCAGGATGCCCCCTACGGAATCTCTGACAGTATAATCAGGTCTCAAGCCCCTGTTTTAAGCCAACAAGGTTTTTAGCTTGTCGGTTTAGGTCATCGTACAAAAAACCCCAAAGCCTGAAAAAATACACAACATCCTCAAAACAGGTCCCAGGTGCAGGGAAAAAGCCAATCCTGAGGTCGCGGCAGGAGAGAGATACATTTGAACCGCTGCGCTGCGTTTCCTGAGGACTTAGATTTTAAGGCAAGAAACAATTTACAATTATTTTTGAAATTCTGAAACTTAGCTCGATCCCTGAAAACAAATCTGGCATGGGGATCCTAGGTTCCACAACGGAACTAGCAAATATGCAGCAATACTCTAAACCTCGTGGCAAGTGATCCACACGGCCGAAACTGTGCAAACTATTGGGAGAAAAGATCCCCCAGCACCCAGAGATACAGAGGAAAAAAAAAAAAAAAATGCAACAAAAGAAAAATATCTCTGACAACTTTTTTCTTCAAAATATTTTTTTTTTTTTTCCTTCTGTGATTACCATACAATTTTTGCCGGTGATATGTTATGTTACGGTAGTGAGGGTGAGGTAAAAAAGGAATACCCAGAGCAGTTGGAATCTATGAGATTGCGTATGAAAACCACCAACTAGAGGCACCGTGGAGGTTCCTACGTGGTCCTAGGCCTCGTCACACCCTGAAAAACTAATACACCTAAAGAAGAAATAGGAAAGCTATTGCCCCGGAGCAAAACCCCAAAAGAAATAGAAAGCCCCAACATGTAATGGGGTTAGACAAGAGAAATAGACACAGAAAGAAAATGTATGAGCAAACGTGGGGCCAAACTATCTAAATAGAAAAGGGCAGGAAGGGACTTACTGCAATCCAGAAACCCTGAAAAAACACCAACTTACTAATTTCAAATCCTGAGTCAACGACCTCTACCACCTAAAATTAGTTCTCTGGTGTAAAAAACAGCAGCCACTGAAAAAATGCAAAAAGCAAAAGTACAAAACACAGTGGGGGACTAAATGGAGGGCAAAAGCCCCGGAGGGGACCAGAAGGCCCCCACGAAGTGCAGGACAAAATGCAAAATATAGCAAAAACACAAAATAAAAATTGTCTTATTGAAAGCAGGAGAAGCAGACACGAACACGGCTACAAGGGGAAACTGGAAAGAAGGATTCAGCCGAACAATTGTCCCCGGAACCTGATGGGTGATTCCCTAAAAAGACCAATCAGAAAACCCCTGATTCCCAATCCTCCTGTACCGCTTTAACCCCAGAGGGAACCTCTGCTCAGAATCTTTCAAAACCCATTCACAAACATGGATGTCAAAGCAAAACACCAAGAATTGTCCTCTGCCCCATAACCTCTCCACTAAACCAAATACTGGAGTTTCGTCTAGAAAAAACGAGAATCCAATATTTTTCAACCACTACTCCAGATTGCCTCACCAAAACAGGGTCGGAGGCACAGCCTAGGAACCCATGGCCCGACAAACTCTTAATAAGGTTGTGGAACCCGTTATGGATCTTAAATGTCCTGGGGGAAGTAAACGAAAGGAAACAGGTTAAAAATTTCCCCATGATCTTATAAGGTCAATGAACCGGGGTTTAAAAATTGGGGAGATGCAATGCTCATAGGGATATTTTTGAGGCAAACCAGACCAAGTCCCCCATTCAAACCGAGGCCACAGTCCTATGCGGTTTTCAAACCGCTGGGCCCTCTCTGAGGAGGGACAACCTCTCCATACGGTCCCAAATCTGTGCATAGCTCCACAACAGATCAACACCGGACAGACGAAGCCTCTGTCTGTCCTGAAGAAAAATCGGGGGGAAACCCAAAATTGCAGAAAAATGGAGACATCAAGGTTGCAGAGCTAGCCTATTATTAAGGGCAAACTCAGCCAAAGGCAAAAAAGGACCCCGTCTTTCCGATCAGCAGACCAAAGCATCTAGATAAGTCTCCAAGTTGGTTTGTTCTCTCAGTTTGTCCATTGGTTGAGGATGAAAGCTGAGGAGAAAGGGCAATTGAAGCCAGTTTAGAACAAAAGTCCTCCAAATCTGGAACAAATGGATCCCTGTCAGACAACATGTTTCGGAATACCGTTTTTAACCGAACCACGTGCTGAAGGAACAAAGGCACCAATTGGAGGGGAAGGCAACTTAGGTAATGGCACAAAGGTATCATTTTGGAAAACCTATCAAAATACCAGATAACGGTCATTCTCTGAGAACGGGAGGTCGGAAAAGAAATCCATAGAGATAGGGTCCTGGTCTCTTGGGCACAGGCAAGGCATCAACAAACCACTAGGGCGGGCAAGGCTTGGAGCGGGAGGGAAGTCCCCCGGACCCGACAAATTCCTGACGTCACGAGTAGGTTGAGCGAACTTTCCGTTATCCTAAAATCGGAATCGGAATGGTATCGCCGTTCACTAAATTCGGCGTCCCGATACGATACCGGAAAGTCCCTGTAAGTTATGGGAAAAAATTCGCAATAAAAAAAACCATTCTTTCCTTGTTAAACACTAAAATTACCAAAGAATACTTTATATATATAATGTCATTGTGACATATATATAACCCAAAATGTATAGTTTATAATTTAATAGTAAAATATCCTCTCATTCAATTGCCGGGTTAAAGCCGGCTTCAGTGAAAAGACGAAGCACCGACATGAAATGACACTTGGTGACATGGGTTAATCATGTCTTTTCATGTCGTTTGCTTTGATTTGCACAAACAATTAAATCAGACTATGTTGCAAAATTTCACATGTAGGGGTTAATTAAGGTGTAAATTCGTTTTTAAAAAAAAGGTTTTTTTGCTACGAATTTAACCTTTAATTCCCTAAGGTTTTGAAATTTTGCACACATGTTGATTTAATTTTTTGTGCAAATTAGGTGGAGTCAACAAAACCCAAAAATCGGTCCGTTTTAGACGGTCGAAAATCGGATCAAAATAAAAACATCACACATCCTTCTGGCATCGATTTTCCTTCAAAGATGGATTTAATCGATGTTGTGTGTACCTTGTAACATCCGATTTTCACGAATTGCGGATTTTCTCGCGGCTTGCAAAATGACTATAATGGATCCAAAGAATAGTATTTAATGCCAAAAGAAGGAAAATAGATATATAACAATTATATATATATATATTATAATATATATATATATATTGTTGTGACATATTATTATATACATTTTTTATGTTCTTCATTCTAATACTGTTATGCCGCTAATTCAATTGCGGCTTCAGTGAATCCAGAACCCGACATGAATGATCATTGTTTCCACACATTTAACCATTAATTTCAGTATTTTTATATTGTTTAAAAACATACAATTAATGAGTATATTGTGCTAAATTTCAGACATGTGGGGTTATTAAGGTGAATTCGTTAAAAAAAATGCGTGGGCTCCCGCTGTATTTTCTCCCCCGGGCAGAAAAGCAAGCGGTGGGGGCAGATAATAATAGCCTAGGGAGGGTTCTTTTTTTTTGCCCCCCGGCTATAACATCTGCCCAGACCCCAGAAGGGCAAATCTATAATTAGATTCGCCCTTTTGGCACTTTGCCGTCTATTCCCATTGCCCTGTAGCGGTGGCGAATGGGTTAATAAGGGGTTAAAATGACCTTGAATTTAAAAGGGTCACTTTAAGCAGGTTATAATTGATAGCTGTCAATTAGGCAACAAATCAATATTAACCCTTTTGTATGAAAGAAAAATCAAACACACCAACTTTAATAAAAAATAATTTTTAATTAAATAATCACACAGTTTTTGAATATTTTTTTTCCCTGTTTAAAACCATTTCCTGAAATAAAAAAAAATAAAAAAGCAAAATTTATTACCAATCCGATGTCAGTCAGGTCCCACGGTGTAACCATCAGAAAGGGTTAACAGGTTAAAGGTGCAGAGAGCTAATAATGCGTCTCAGACCTGTTTCCTGAATGAAAACTTCCTCCCAGCGAAAGTAGAGGAATAGATTATGAATGGAGCTTAATTGATTTCTTGCCAATTTAACTGTAGGACCTGACAAAAAGGGAAAGTGGACACAATCAATTAAGCTTATTCATAAAACACATCCTCTCCTGTCGCCAGGAGAGGAACTTATTCATTCATGAGCTTTGAGCTGAGCATGCAGGATTACTTGCATGTTGGTCAAAGTAGTTAACCCTTTGGAAGGATTCAGCGGGGGGACGTGACAGATGCGGAATAGGTAAGAAAATTTGTTTTATTTCTTTTTCTTTTTTTAGGAGATCAATGCTTCGCACGGATTTAGTGTAAAATAAAATATGGTCAAAAAAATGTGTTTTTTCTTTAAAATTATTTATTCTTAAAGGGTGGGGTTTTTTTTATTTACTTCAATAGGATTAAAATTGATAGTTGTCTAATTGACGCTATCAATCATTAATCTCCCTTAAGGTCACCTTTCAATTGCAAGGGACAGTTAAGGTGAGATTAACCCATTCGCACCCTACAGGGAATGGGAATAGACGGGCAAAGTGCCAGAAAGGGGAATTAAATTTTGATTTCCCTTTTGGGGTGTCTGGGGGCAGATTTAGTAGCCGGGGGGCACAAAAAATGCCCCTCCTGGGCTTTTTATCTGCCCCCACTCGCTTTGCTTTGTCTGTCTGGTGGAGAAAAAAAACAGCGGGAGCCCCGCATTTTTTTCAACGAAAATTACACCTTTATTAACCCCTAATGCTGAAATTTTGCACAAATACACTCATGTAATTGTTTTGTTTCAAAAATTTTAAAAAATACATGAAATTACAGGTTAAAAGTGTGGAAACAATGTATATTTCATGTCGGCTTCGTGATTTCACAAAACCCCGGGAATTGAATTAGCGGTATTACGTTGAGAGTCTAGGAATTAAATATTGTATATTTTTACATGTCACAATGAAATGTTATATTGGTATGTGTTCTATGTGTATAAATTATTCTTTTTGTCTTTATTAAAGCTGTCGTGGATTTTCGTTTGGCGGGGATGAATTGGCGGCTTTCTAAAGGACACGATGCATTTCATCGCAAGTCACCAGTGTGGTTTTGTAATCAGATTTTTTGCTCCCATGACTTGCATTGGCGATTGCGCGACCCAAACGGTGACAATCCAGATGCTGCGTTGTACACGGACGTTTAAAAGGACCACAAAAAAAATTGTACTGGGAGCTGCTCCATAGATTAACTAGGTCCGACTGCAATGCGATATTTCTCGCATTGCAGTTGTCCCATTTTGTCGCGTGTGACTCGGCCCTTTGATGCAAAGGACATGAAAAAAACATGGTTAACCCATGTCACCAAGTGTCATTTCATGTCACCCGAAATGAAATGACCTTGGTGTACATAGGGTTACCATGTTTTTCATGTCCTTTGCTATCTAATTTGCACAAACAATTAAATCGATATGTGTGCAAAATTTCCCCCGTAGGGGTTAATTAAAGGTGAAAATTCTTTTGTAAAAAAACGGACTTTTTTGCTACGAATTTTACACCTTTATTAACCCCTACGGTGTGAAATTTTGCCCCACATAGTCTGATTTAATTGTTTGGCAAATTAGATAGCAAAGGACAGAAAAGACGGGTTTTAACCCTTGTACCCAAGTGTCATTTCTGTCGGGTTCGCATTTTCCAAAAAGCCGGAATTGAATTAGCGGTTTATACTATGTAAAAGTGTATGAATACAAATATAAATTTTAATATATGTTCAAAAATTCAATGACATGTATATAATATATATGAGGTTGTAAAATTGCTGAAAAAAAGCGTGGGCTCCCGCCCTATTTTCGCAACCAGACGGGGACAAGCCGTGGTGGGGGCAGATAATAATAGCCGAGAGGGACCTTTTTTTGCCCCCCCGGCTATAACATCTGCCCCCAGCCACCCCAGGAAGAAAAATCTATAATTAGATTCGCCCTTTCTGGCATTTTCCCCGTCTATTCCCATTGCCCTGTAGCGGTGGCGAATGGGTTAATATGGGGTTTAGCCACCTTGCTTTTGAAAGGTGACCTTAAGCAGGTTTAATAATTGGAGCTGTCAATTGAAACTATCAATTATTAATCTATTGCATGAAAAAAAAATAAAACACACACACTTTAATTAAAAATCATTTTAATGAAATAAAGACACATGTTTTTGACCATCTTTTATTTTACTGCAAAAAACCCCATTTCCTGTAAAAAAAATAAAATAAAAAAGCAAAATTATTTTACCTATCCATGCACAGTCAGGTCCCAGGGTTTTGTAATCCTTCAGAAAGGGTTAATGTTTACGGGGGACCGCCGTTGCTGCAGCCTACAGTAAACCCCAAATGAATGAGTTCCTCCCCCTGTGACAGGAGAGGTAAAGGTGGGGTCACATAATGATAACCAGCGATCGACAACGATTTGCATTGTCGGACGTGGTGTTCGCTACATGATCGTGCTGAGTGCCAAACAGGCAGTCAGGCAGCGATCGGGACGCGGCACTGCGGGGTAACATCGCTTAAAGGCGTCTCACATGCGATATCGCTACCGAGATCGCTGCTGGCATAGTTTTGTGAGCAGCAGCGAGTCACCAGCAAATCGTGGTGTGTGACATTCAGGACGATCAGCCCCCTGCGGGTATGTGTGTCGCAGAAATTCAGGCCTTTTTTTTGATCGCTGGTTTCCCTTGACAGGACGATCGCTGCGTGTGACAGGGGGGGAAGACCAGCGATCCGTGGTAACCAAGGACACGGGTTTCCAGGACCGGCAGCGTTGGAAACCCGCTGTGTACCTTGGAGTACCAGCTCCTGCTCAGGGCGCTGGTATCCAAGGTAACAGCGGGTTTCTAGGCACAGCCCGCGCCTGGAACCGTGTGTACCCTTTGGGTTTCCCGGATCGTGGTCTCCCGGCCTGTCAACGCGCGATGTGTGCCTGTCAGCGGGAAACCGGATCAAAGGTCCTGACATTTCAGCGGACGATCAGCGATACGGGGGGGGGTTGGCGCGTGAATGTCACACACAGCGTATCGTTTTGAGTTGCTGCTGCGTCACAAATGTGATCAGCAGGATTCGGTAGCGTATCGTATGTGAGACGGGCCTTAAGTGGGAAGTTAATTGATTGCTTTCCCTTTCTTAGGTCCGGGAACAATCATGACGTAGGGGAACTGTTAACAAAAAAAAGGGGTTCCCTTCGAAAAAAAAATGGGTGGGGTCCCCCCTATTTTTGTTAACCAGCCAGATGAAGCAGACGCTGAGGTGGTTTTTTGGCTGTTAAGGAGCCAAGATCCATGGACCTTGCCAGCCTGATAATACCAGGCCACGCAGTTGTTATCTTGGCGATTAAAAATAGGGGTTCCCTCGAAAAAAAAATTTGGGTGGGGTCCCCTTTTTTGTTAACCAGCCGATGAAGAAAACCGAGGCCTGGATTTTCGGTGTTAGGGTCAAGATCCATGGCTTGCAGCCTGATAATACCAGGCCACACCAGTCTGGGATATCTTGGCTGTTAACAAAATAGGGGATCCCCTCGAAAAAAAATTGGCGTGGGGTCCCCCTATTTTTGTTAAACCGCCAGAGAAGCAGACCGCTGAGGCCTGGTTTTAGGCTGTAAGGAGCCAAGATCAGGACCTTGCCAGTGATAATACCAGGCCACAGCTCTGCATATTTGGCTGATTAACAAAAATGGGGGATCCCCGAAAAAATTGGCGTGGGGTCCCCCCTATTTTTGTTAACCAGATGAAGCAGAGTGGGCCTGGTTTTTAGGTGGAAGGGGCCAATATCCATGGCCCCTTTAAAACCCGATAAAACCAGGCCACGAGTTGCTTAGCTTGGCGGTTAAAAAAAAATAGGGGACCCCCTCAAAAAAAAAAAGGCGTGGGGCCCCCCCTTTTTTTTAAAAACCCCAAAAAAAAGCGGGGCTGCGGCCTGGTATAAAAGACTGTAAGGCCATGGATTTTGGCCTCAACGCCTGAAATCCCCGGTAAGCACCCCAATTTGGCGCATCAAAAGATGTGCCAATTGGGGCATTTACCCGGCTCTTCCCTTGCCCTGTAGCGGTGGCAAGCGGGGGGGAAAAAGGGGTTTTTTTCACCGTTGATTCCGGGAAATAAAACCCGGGTTTAAAAAGGATAGGCGTCAATAAGACACCCACCCTTTTAACCCCAAAAATTATTAAATGATAAAAAAAAGACACGCAAGAAAAAAGTCTTTTAATAAAAAAAAAAAAACCAGTTTTTTTTCTTTTATTACCTCTTCCTGCGCCCCCATCGTTTCCGTAAAAAAGAAAAAAAAAAACCAACAGTTACCCCTGTCCGACGCAGTCCATAACAAAAACCCCCGACGATCCAGCTCTGCCCCCTGCAATGAGGGGCGAGCTGTCATTGCAACGCCACGCTGATTCCTGTTCCCCGGCGGTGCGTCAGGGGGACGATGCTTACGGCCGCGTTCCCCAGCGTCCGCAGTTATGCGGGGGGGGAAAATGCATGTCCCGCCGGGGAAGAAGAGGCGGCATGAAGCAGTCCCCCCGTGACGCGGAGATCTTTTCCGGGGTTTAAAAGTCCTCCCCCTGACGACCCGACCGAGGACAGACGTGAAGTGCCCCCCGATTGGTTTCCCCGATAAGCGAAAATATCGGAACTGGATGGAATTCGACCAGCTAATATGGCCGACCCCCGATATTTGCATTCGGAAGCTAACACGGGGTCAGAAAAAAAGTAGGACACCAAAAGGCGACTAACCAAGTCTTGGTAAAAAATTTTGGGGATGCCGGGCCCCATGCGGAAAATGAATTAGCAACATTTTTTTTCCACGGTCTGGGACAAAAAATTTTTCCCAATGGGCGAGTTGGGGTTTTTCCCCTCGGCCCCCTTCCGGCCGTCTAAAGGGCGAGATGCGGAAAGAACTCCCCCCCTTTTTCAAAAAATAGTAGGTCAGATAAGGGGGAGGCGCAAGGGAAAAATCCTCGGGGGGGATCCCTTTAAATTCTTAGTCCAGGAAGAAAGGAAACCAAAAATTTAAAAGTGGAAAAAAAAAGGGCCCCCAACCGGCCCCTGTTGGGTTTTAAGTCGTTGCCTGTTTCCCAAAAAAAAACCCCTATTCTTAGGGCCCCGTGAGGCCCCACCTTTTTTTTTGGGCCCCCCTCCAGCCAAGTTCCCTCTTCAAAAGCCCACTTCGGGCCAAAAAAACCCCTTTTTACCACGTCTTAATTACGTTCATTTGGGAAAAAAATTTCGAGAAAAAAAAAGGACAAGGGTTACTTTTAGAGGTTTGGATCCTTTGGGACAAACGGCACCCCCCCATTCAGGGATCAACCTCCACCTGAATGGAGAGAAAATCAGGCTGCCGTGAACGGGCAGAAGTGAATCTTGCTTAATTCCAAAAAGCAAAAAAAAACTGCCAGGAGGCCCCCCACATCAGAACCTTTTTTGGGTCAAATCGTAAAGGGGTTTAACAATAACAGAAAATTCCAATAATTTCGATAAAATTGGCAAAACCCCGAATCTTGAAGAGCCTTTAAAAAAGGGGGTTGGACCAATCACAGTGCTAAAACCTTGCCGGGTCCATTTAAAAACATTTTGGGGCAAAATAAACCCCCAAAAATGAGACCTCTGTAGCCACAAAGAACTTGATCTTTAATCAGAGCTTTTCTCTCAAAATTGGAACACAGTCGAAATTTTTAAAATGAGATCCAATCTTGGGAAAATCAAAATATCACCCAAAAAAAAACAATCAAATTTATCCACAACCCCTGAAAATTATTATGAAGGATGAAGACGGAAGGAGCTTAGTGAGCCCAAAGGGCATACTAGGTACTCAAAATGCCCCTCTGGGGTATTAAATGCCGTTTCCCCATTCCCCCCGTGCTTAATGCAAAAAAGGTTATATGCCCCTGGGTCAAGCTTGGAAAACCCAAAATAGCGTTTTTCCCCCGGGAAAACAGGTCAGAAATAAAGGGTAAGGATATTGATATTTCACATGAAATTTTCAAGAGCGATAATCAATACAGGCCTTAATGAACCATCCTTTTTTGGCCAAAAAAAAAAAGGCCCCGGGGGGAAGAGGATGGTTGAATGACCCCTTCCCAAATTTCCATGTATAAGACCGTTGGTATGTTAGGTAAGAAAGTTAAAAAAAAAGGCCTTTTGGGAATTTCCCCGGGGCTAATTCTGTGCGTTAGCTCCTATGGGGGGGCAAGAAGCAGATTTACTTTGCTAAAACTCAGAAAAAATCAGTCAAAAGTCAGGAACATCCGAGCCTGGGGGGGGGCAGAAAAAACAGGATTGTTGCATTAACATTGGCAGCCCCCCCAATGGTTACAGACACGATTTCCCCAATCCAAAAAAGGATTTTTAGACTGTAACCAAGGGAAAAACCGTACAATAATGTCATGCAGATTTACAGCCCAAAAAAATTTCAATCTCCTGATGACAGGTTCAACCCTTTTATCACGAGTAGAAAAAGGGGGGTTTTTTCTCAGAAAAAGGGGTAGAATCGCCCCCCGTGGGGAAAGGGGTTCTTTTGGGGGATCAAGGAAAAACCCCAACTTTTTGAAAAACAAAACCATCAGGTTAATGCTGCTCCGAATCACAAAAGCCTGAGCAAAAATGGGGACAGGGAGAAATTGGGGGACAGTAACAAAAATTTAGTTAAAAATCCCAAGAAAACTGAAGTGAAAACGTCTTCCCCTTAGGGCAGTGAAATAGCATGAGAGGCTCCCCACAGTAGAAACATAACCTTTTTGGGTTTTTAAATCAGGTGTTGCCCCGAAACCCCCTCTATACACTGCAGGGTTTCAAAAGGGTTCAAAAAAAAAAGCTTTTCCCCGCTACCTCTGCTCAGAAAAAATTGTAAAATTTAATCGCTAATGACTAGAATCACTGAGCCAGGGGGAAGGGAATCCCCCATAACACCCCTTTTCTTCTCTGACGCCCCCCCCGAAAAAGGGTGCCAAAGCTCGTTTCCCCTGTGTTGTTTTATATCTGTGATTGGTTTTTGTTTTTTTTGTTTTTGTTTTGCCTGTAAAAGTGTAATCGGGAGGGGAGCGAGGAAGGGCAGGAGGTCCTAGGTAAGGGGGCAGGAGGGGAAAGAAAATAAAGATGGCGTTTAAACCTCCATCCGCTCTCTGTGTGGCCTTTGGGGGTTCCCCCTTATTGCACAACAAACCCACAACTGGCGACGAGGAAAAGTTCATCATCAGC
>JARQOD010009120.1:0-32723 GCA_033576555.1 Oophaga sylvatica | reverse complement strand
TGTCTTTAAGAATGGTGTGTGGATTCAGGGACAAGTCTGTATATACCTGAAACAGTCAGATTGAGAGTATTGCAACTCATCCACGATTCCAAGATAGCCGGGCATAGGGGAATTCTAAAGACACAAGAATTTCTTTCTCGTTTCTTTTGGTGGCCCACTTACAGGAAAGATGTTTTAAACTATGTCACTTCATGTGAAGTCTGTGCAAGATGCAAAACACCTCGCTCCTCACCAACTGGTCTGTTACAACCTCTTCCCACCCCGTCCTGCCCGTGGGGATCCATTTCTATGGACTTCATTGTGGAGTTACCAACCTCTCAAGGGAAGAACACCATTCTAGTGGTGGTTGATCGTCTAACAAAGGCAGCTCATTTTATCCCTTGTGTCGGCTTACCCACTGCAAAACAGACATCAGACTTGATGATTAAGAATGTGTTTCGCTTACATGGAGTACCGGATGAGGTCATTTCGGATCGAGGGGTGCAATTCACTTCAAGGTTTTGGCAAAATTTCTGTGCCGCATTGGACATTAAAGTAAACCTTTCTTCTGCTTTTCATCCCCAGACTAATGGACAGACAGAACGAACCAATCAGACCCTGGAGTAGTATCTCCGCTGCTTTATCTGCCACCTACAAGATGATTGGGTGGATTTACTTCCACTGGCTGAGTTCTCTTATAATAACTCTCAGAGCGCCCCACTAAGCAGTCTCCTTTTTACTCCAATCTAGGTTATCATCCTAACATTCTTCCTCGATTTCCCATAGATACGCCCTTGCCGGCAGTGGCTGAAAGAATCACTTCTTTACAAAAGAATATGGATCTTCTAAAGGAAAATCTAGAATTGGCTCAGGAAAGGTACAAGAAAGCAGCAGATAAATTTCGTAAACCTGCACCAGCTTTCAAGGTAGGAGATTTGGTCTGGCTGTCAACCAGAAATCTTAAAATAAAGATTCCATCGTCTAAATTGGGACATAAGTACATTGGACCTCATAAGATCAGTAAGATTATAAGTGCTGTTGCTTGTCGTCTTCAACTGCCCAGAACTATGAGAATCCACCCTGTCTTTCATGTATCCCTACTAAAGGCTGCAACACCCAATACGTTTCCTGGACGCTCTTCTCCTTGCCCTGACCCAGTGCTGGTCGATGGTCAGGAAGAATTTATGGTGGAAAGGATTCTAGATTCCAGGTTGTACAGAAATCAGTTGCAATATTTGCAGGGCTACCCAGTGGAGGACAACTCATGGGAACCAGTCAATAATGTAAATGCTCCTCGCCTGCTCCGCCAGTTTCATCAGAGGTACCCTGACAAGCCTGGTCTGAGGTCAACCGGAGGTTGTCCTTAAGGGGGGAGTAATGTAAGGTTCTTTGTCTCTTTTGACATGTTCCTTGAAACTCAGTTTTCCGTCGGCCATTTTGCTTTCTGTCTTTCTGCAGCTCTTGCCCTCAGTTAATATGGAGTTTCCAGTTTTCATGTTCCCGCCCTGATTCTCTCCCTCTTGCTTCTTAAGCAGCCTCAGCTGAACAATCAGTGCTCCTGAATCAAGCCTCAGTCAGCCTGTGACCTGACTCCTGGAAACCTAGGATTTTGGACTCCAGCTATTTCCTACTGAGGAACTTTGGAACACTTTTGGACTTTGGAAACCTGCTGTCTGGTGAATCCATGTTTGCAGAGGAATTACGGTACAGAGAAGATCCTGAACCTGCTTGGAGAGTTATTGTAGAGCTTGAAGTTACTCTGGCCTGCTGTGTTCTCCTGCCTCTGTTCCTGCAAACTGTGTGACCTTTTCTGCATGCTTGTATGAAGTAATACAAGTCATTTCATATCAACCTATGTCTCATGTGTTTTCCTCGCACCCAAGCACAAGACGCTATAGGAACTGTACACTATACATGACAAAGGGCCCCGTCTCACATAGCGACACACCAGCGATCCCGACAACGATCAGGATCGCTGGTGTGTCGCTACATAATCGCTGCTGAGCTGCCAAACAGGCAGCTCAGGCAGCGATCAGGACAGCGACACTGCGAGTAACGTCGCCTAGTTACCCGCAGTGTACGTTGGATACCAGCACACTGATGCAGGGAGCTGGTAACCAAGGTATACGTCGGGTTTCCAGGCGCTGCATGTACCTTGGTTACCAGCTCCCCTGCAGCAGCGCGCTGGTATCCAATGTACACGTCGGGTTTCCAGGCACAGCCCCGCGCTTGGATACCCGATGTGTACCTTGGTTACCAGGAGATCGCTGGTATCCTGCCTGTCACACGCAGAGTTGGGTTCCAAAATAGAAGTGCTGACTTTGTCCATTGTTTAAGGTGGGTGAAGAAGGACATTATGCCAAAAATGTCAAGTGTCGCGATCCCTGGGGGTTAAAAGGAAGAAGGTTGCCAGTGCAGGGCGACTGGTAACCACTACTCGTATATAGATCAGAGTTCAGAAACAAACACCGTCAACTCCCAGAACGGCTTATGAGATAAAATAGCTGTTTCAGCACTATCCCCAACTGTGTGACCATCTTCAACAGATGCAAGAGAAACAGGGGCACCAGCTACTTAATGCCAAAATCAGGAGTCAGACTATGCATTCCTGGGAACAAGAGGATTCCTCGGTCAGAAAGGATAGCCTCATCAGCCTAATCAGTGAAAGGTGATTTATACAATGCAAGTTAGATGTACTCCAGATGAAAGCGCTGTGGGACACAGGTGCCCAAGCAAGCCTCCTAAATGAAGAATGGAGACGGTGCCATCTGCCAAACACCTACTTTTGTCCACTAAAAGAACTCTTAGGACAAGTGAAACTCCACGGCAAAGATGTCAATCTGACCGAAATCCCTTTCATAGGCTGGGTGGAAGTGACATTTCAACTCAGGCCCTTGAAGAACAGCAACACTATTGAGTTATTAGTATCTTTTCTTGTCACCAGTGATCAAAAGGTGGCTGAAGAACCCATCCTGGGTTACAATGAGATCAGTGAGATTATCAAGAAACACAAATTGGGGACAATCATGGTAGAAGCAGTAGCCACATCTCTTGCCATACCCAACACCGTGGTGGAAAATGTGATTCATGTGTAGGGATCCGCTCTGGTAGGCAGGGGCCGGGCTGCAGTAATGAGGCATACACACAGGCTTTTAGTTCAAAGTTCAGTGGTTTTAATAACGGGTTCAACAAAAAGTCCAGATAACAAAATCAAAGCAGAACATAAATCACTCCAGTTTGGAGAACCACTGGTCCCAGACTCACCCTTGCTTGGGACGGGCTTAACTAAGCGGCTGCAGGACAGCAGAGACCGCCAGGTGCCATTCCGGGTGGTCTGGTACTCGCTTCCTGGTGCACACTGACACACTGTAACAAAAACAAGCTTCCAGGCTGACTCCAGCCAAACTCCTTCCTTCCACACCCACCAACTACACCAGCTCCTTGTTTTATAGGCCTAGTCCACACCCTCAGGTGAGGTACACATCAGCTGACCTGATCACGTGACTATGACCTCATCACAGGTCCTTGAGATCAGGGAAAATCCTGACCAAACTCCAGTCTGCTAGGAGAAATATATCTCCCATCCATCAAGACCCCCTTTGGTGTACCACATACCTCCCCCCTTTGTTCAACCTTAGGAGGGTGGACACATGACATACAGTGAACTCTGGACAGTGCATCTGCGTTCCCCTGTAATTTGCCTGCCCGATGTTCTACTGAAAATTTGAAATTTTGCAGAGACAGAAACCATCTGGTGACTCGTGCATTTCTCTCTTTGGCTTGACTCATCCAAGTCAGAGGGGAATGATCAGTTACCAACCGAAACGTTCTCCCCAACAGATAGTAGCGCAATGACTCCAGTGCCCACTTGATGGCCAGGCACTCTCTCTCTACAATGCTGTATCTGGTTTCAGCTGGAGTAAGCTTTCGACTCAGGAAACTAATGGGATGCTCCTCCCCGTAAACCTCCTGAGACAACATGGCACCCAGACCTACCTCTGACGCATCAGTCTGGACAATGAATTCTCTTTTGAAGTCGGGTGTGATCAGAACTGGTGACCCACACAGTGCCCCTTTTAGTTTTACAAACGCTTCTTCAAGCTGATCATTCCATCGCACCATTACTGACTTCCTCCCTTTTAGGCAGTCAGTTAACGGCGCCGACAGGGTTGCAAAATTGGGAATAAACCGCCGGTAGTATCCCACTAACCCCAAAAACCCTTTCACTTGTTTTGTGGTGAGGGGACGGGGCCAGTTTTGGATTGCCTCCACTTTGTTTATTTGGGGTTTGCTAACTCCTCTCCCAATCACATACCCCAGGTACCGAGCTTCCTCCAACCCTATGGAACACTTCTTTGGGTTGGCAGTTAGCCCTGCTTGTCTCAGAGAATCTATCACCGCCTGTACCTTGGCTAAGTGACTTTCTCAGTCTGTACTGTACACCACAATATCGTCCAGATAGGCCGTGGAATATCGGCGATGAGGACGAAGAACAACGTCCATTAACCTCTGGAATGTCGCTGGAGCGCCATGCAACCCGAAGGGTAGGACTATATACTGGAACAGTCCCTCGGGTGTTACAAAAGCCGTTTTCTCTCTCTCGCTGCTTTTGTTAGGGGCACCTGCCAATACCCTTTTGTGAGGTCAATGACTGAAAAATACCGGGCCTGCCCAAACCGCTCTATTAACTCATCGACCCGGGGCATGGTGCAGGCGTCAAACTTAGAAATTTCATTCAGTTTTCTGAAGTCATTACAGAACCTTAGTGTCCCATCTGGCTTTGGTATTAGGACTATTGGGCTGGCCCACTCACTCTGGGACTCTTCAATGACCCCTAACTGCAGCATCTTCTTGACCTCTTCCGAGATGGCTTGTCGCCGGGCCTCAGGCACCCGATATGGCTTTAATCGGACTTTGGCCTGCGGCTCCGTGACAATGTCATGTTGCATTAGGGAGGTACGACCAGGAAGTTCCGAAAAAACATCGGTATTTTGGCTAACAAACTCTCGGACTTTCTGAACTTGTCTGGGCGACAAAGTGTCTGCTATTTTGACGGCGGAGAGGACTTCTCTTGCCTTCTCCTGAGGCAAGGAAGTCATCTCTACTGGAAATGCAGGCCGTGGACAATCCTCACCAAGCGGGTCTCTGTCTTTCCATGGTTTGAGCAGATTCACATGGTATACCTGTTCTGGCTTTCTCCGCCCTGGTTGGTGTACTTTATAGTTTACTGGTCCCACCTTCTCTATAATCTCGTAGGGTCCCTGCCACCTTGCAAGGAACTTACTATCCACTGTAGGCACAAGTACCAACACCCGATCCCCAGGGTTAAAGGACCTTACCCGTGCCTCCCAGTTATAGATCTGCCTCTGTGACCTTTGTGCTGCTTCCATATGTTCTCGGACTAATGGTAGGACTGTCTCCATTCTCTCTTGCATTTTGGCCACATGTTCTATCACACTTTTGTGGGGAGTTGGTTGGTTTTCCCAGGCCTCTTTAGCTATATCGAGTAAGCCACGGGGATGTCTGCCATATAATAGTTCAAAGGGCGAGAACCCCGTAGATGCCTGGGGCACCTCCCGTACTGCAAACAGCAGGTATGGCAACAAGAGATCCCAGTCCTTACCATCTTTAGAGACTGCTTTTTTCAACATATTCTTCAGGGTTTTATTGAACCTTTCTACTAAACCGTCTGTTTGGGGATGATAGACCGATGTGCGCAACTGTTTAACACTTAACAAGTGGCAGAGTTCCTTCATGATTTTTGACATAAAGGGGGTCCCCTGATCTGTTAAGATTTCTTGAGGGATTCCCACCCGAGAGAACATACCCATGAGTTCTTTTGCGATCAGTTTGGCCGAGGTGTGTCGCAGGGGAATAGCCTCAGGATACCTGGTAGCGTAATCTAGAACTACGAGGATGTGTTGGTGACCCCTTGCTGATTTATTAACCGGCCCCACCAGATCCATGGCTATTCTCTCAAACGGGACCTCTATAATTGGTAATGGCACCAAGTGACTCCGAAAATGAGGCTGCGGACTGGTTACCTGGCACACGGGACAAGAGTTACAATACCGTTTAACTTCTTCATAGACCCCTAGCCAGTAAAACCGTTGTAGAATTCTGACTAGGGTTTTCTTTTGGCCAAAATGTCCCCCTAGTACATGCGCATGCGCTAAGTCCATTACCAACCTCCGATATGACTGCGGTACCAGCAATTGCTCGACAATTTCCCCATGTATTTTTTCAACCCGATACAGCAAATCTTGGTTCAGCTCGAATCGGGGAAATACTGTAGCTGCCCGGGGTGTTGGGGTTCCCCATTGACAACCAGTACATTTTCCCGGGCTCGAGTCAACGTAGGGTCCGGAGTTGCGCCGTACCAAAATTGTCACCTGCCACATTTAAGTCTGACAATTCTGGTCCCGGTGGCAAATCTTCCATCTCCCCAGCTAACACTTCTATAGGAGAGGGGTTTTCCTCCTCCACCGAAGGCAAAGGTACTCCTACCGCCAGCACATCTTCCTCTGGGCCACCAGGTTCGTGCCCGATTTTTGCAGAATGCAACCTGGTTGCCACTGGTGCCGACGACTGTTCTGTGGGAGGGGTAATTACAGGCCAAAGCACAGAAAATAACGGAAAATCTCTCCCCATTATTACCTCATAATGCAAATTAACCACCACCCCCACCTCGTGGCACCTCCTCCCCGCTGGCATGTTTATCATCACCAGTGCGGTAGGATAATGTTTTAAGTCCCCATGAATACACAACACACCCATTTTCCGACCAGTATACTCGCTGATTTGGACGTGGCTGGCTCGTATTAGGGTCACGAGACTCCCTGAGTCCAGTAGAGCTGCAGCAGGGTTACCCTCCACCTCCACTTTACACAAATGATTCATATTGGGTCCCTCTGGTTTACCCACTGCACACATGTGTTCGGCATAGTGAGACTGATAGTACCCATAGTTTGTGTCCATGGGCTCAGTCAGGTGGGGGCAATCAGCTCTCACATGTCCTGGTTCTTGGCACCGCCAACAGATTATGGGGCCCCTTTCGTCCCCAGACGTGTCCTGGGCGGCCTTCCGAGTCTCTGCTCGCCGAACGGCGGGTGAAGGTTTGGGGAATTTACTCATTACCTTCCGGGTAGTCTCTCCCTGTATCTGTCACGCTGTCTCTGTATACAGGAGGACCGGGGTCTATGCTGACCCTAAGCTGGGGTCCTGACTAATCCCTCTACCTGGAGGTACTGTTGATGGTACAGAGGTCCAGGCCGCTAGCGTAACCCTATCTCCTGTGAATCCCTAACCACTGTAATCTAGTCCTGAGAAGGACCCTGATTACCACCACAGGGAACAGGAAGGTAATAGCCTTCACACACAGTATAAGACGAACGAGACAGTACAAAGGGTAAAATAAAAGACCACCTTGCATACAAAACTACCACTACAGAGGGAACACCAACGGGTAAGGAGATAAATAATAAAGCGAGGAGAGGGGAAAACCACAACAGGTACTCTTAGCTTTAGACTTCTCAATACGATCCGCTCTGCTGGTCTGCATGAATGCTTTCACCGACACTTCCCCAGCAGACAGGCAGGTATATGAAGGAAACCAATTACCACAACATTAATTGCAGCTGAGCGAGGCTGGTCTAGTCCAGCACAGAGAGAGGAAGAATTAACTCTCTCACTGCCGAAAAACACTCAGCACCAGAAACTCAGCTGTGAGAAGTCAGGGTGTGCAATCGCGACGATCTTCGCAGCGACACACCCGTGACAGTAACCCCCCTTCTACGAAGGGCCTCCGGACCCTCAGGGCCGGGTTTATCTGGGTGAGTAGTGTGGAAGGCCCGAACCAATCGGTCTGCATTAATATCCGACGCAGAAACCCACGTCCTCTCCTCAGGACCATACCCCCTCCAATGAACAAGGTACTGAAGGGACCGGCGATTCAGACGTGAATCGATGACTCTCGACACCTGGAACTCCAATTTACCATTGACCAACACAGGAGGAGGAGGTAAAGGTGAAGGTATCACCGGCGCCACATACCTCTTAAGCAACGATCTGTGGAACACATTATGAATTTTAAATGTAGGAGGGAGGTCAAGACGGAATGCAACCGGATTAATTATAGCACTGATCTTGTATGGCCCGATGAACCTGGGACCCAGTTTCCAGGAGGGAACCTTAAGTTTTATATTTTTGGTAGACAACCATACCAGATCGTTCACACTTAGGTCCGGACCAGACACTCTCCTCCTATCAGGCATACATTTGTATCGGTTCCCCATAGTACTCAGATTATTCAGCACTCCTCTCCACACTGAAGCAAGTGACGACGAAAATCGTTCCTCCTCAGGAACCCCAGAAGAGCCCACCCTATTGAAAGTACAAAACTGGGGGTGAAAACCATATGCCCCAAAAAACGGGGACTGAAGCCCAGTCCTCCTGGTTCTCTGACACAAAACACCGGAGATATGTCTCCAAGCTCTGGTTCAGACGCTCTGTCTGACCATTGGTCTGCGGGTGAAAAGCCAATGAAAATGACAACTGCATCCCCCGCCGTGTACAAAATGCTTTCCAGAATTTGGACACAAACTGAGACCCCCGATCCGACACCACATCGGAGGGTAACCCGTGAAGCCTTACAATCTCCCCAATAAACACCTGGCAAGAGTTTTAGCATTAGGAAGAGCAGGAAGAGCGATAAAATGTGCCATCTTGCTGAACCTGTCCACTACAACGAGTATGACTGTTTTACCCGAAGATGGCGGGAGATCCGTAATGAAGTCCATAGACAGATGAGTCCACGGACGCTCCGGGATCTTCAAAGGTAAGTGGGCCCCCGACGGACGGGTATGTGGGGTCTTAGAGCGGCACAAACCTCGCAGGACGCGACAAAAGTTACCACCTCCCTATGTAAGTTAGGCCACCAAAACCGGCGCGAGAGGAGATCCTCAGTAGCTTTACTCCCTGGGTGTCCTGCCAAAGCTGAATTATGGTGTGCCTCGATCACCTTTTGTCGCAACTGATTTGGAACAAACAGTCTCCCTGGAGGTCCTACAGGGGCGTCCCCCTGAGCCTCCAATACCTCCTCCTCAAGCTCAGAGCATACTGCCGACACCACCACCCCTCCTGAAGGACCGGAACCGGGTCCTCCGTATTCCCAGCCCTGGGAAACAGCGAGATAAGGCATCCGCCTTAACATTTTTTGACCCAGGACGATATGTGACGACAAAATTAAACCTGGTAAAAAACAACGACCACCTGGCTTGTCTGGGATTCAGACGTTTAGCGGACTCTAAATATAGCAGGTTCTTGTGATCGGTAATGACGGTGACTGGGTGGACTGCCCCCTCCAAAAAATGACGCCACTCCTCAAAAGCCAACTTAATGGCCAAGAGCTCCCTATTGCCGACATCATAATTCCTCTCAGCGGACGACAATTTTTTAGAGAAGAAGGCGCACGGATGCCATTTACCAGGGGACGAACCTTGTGACAATACTGCTCCCACCCCTACCTCGGAAGCGTCCACCTCAACAATGAATGGCTGTGACGCATCAGGCTGAATAAGTATGGGTGCTGAAGCAAAACATTTTTTCAAAGAGGAAAATGCTTGACAAGCCTTGTCAGACCACTTTGAAAAATCCGTCCCTTTTTTAGTCATGTCTGTGAGAGGTTTAACTATGGACGAAAAATTACGAATGAATTTCCGGTAGTAGTTAGCAAACCCCAGGAAACGTTGTAATGCCTTAAGATCCTCTGGCAGATCCCACTCAAGAACTGCCCGCACTTTCCCAGGGTCCATACGGAAACCGGATGCTGACACCAGGAACCCTAAAAACTGAAGTTCCTGTACGGGGAACACACACTTCTCCCATTTGGCGTACAGTTTATTATCCCGCAAGATCTGTAACACCTGCCTAACATGCTCCTGATGAGACACAAGATATGGCGAGTAAATTAAGATACCATCCAGATATATGACCACAAACTGTCCCATTAGGTGGCGAAAGATGTCATTTACAAAGTGTTGAAACACCGCCGGGGCAATCCTCAGACCAAGTGGCATGACAAGGTTCTCATAATGCCCCTCCGGAGTGTTAAACGCCGTCTTCCACTCATCCCCCTCCTTCATCCTAATCAGATTGTAAGCCCCCCTGAGATCCAACTTAGAGAACCATTTGGCACCCACGATCTGATTGAAGAGATCGGGAATAAGTGGGAGCGGATACGGATCTCGGACCGTAATCCGATTAAGCTCACGGAAATCCAGGCAAGGGCGTAGGCCTCCATCTTTTTTCTTCACAAAGAAGAACCCCGCGGCCACCGGGGAAGATGAAGGTCTAATATGCCCCTTAGCCAGACTCTCTGAAATATAATCCTTCATGGCCTGTCTCTCAGGACCAGAAAGGTTATACAACCTAGATTTCGGTAACTTGGCCCCAGGGAGCAAGTTAACAGAACAGTCATACTCGCGATGAGGAGGTAGTTCTTGACACCTTTTTTCCGAGAATACATCCTCAAAGTCCACCAGAAATGGAGGTAAGGCCCAAGGAGTGACAGCACCAATGACCGTATTTATGCAGTTTTTATTACAGAAATCGCTCCATTGGGTTATCTCTCTGGATTGCCAATTAATAACCGGGTTATGCTTAGTTAGCCAAGGCAGGCCCAGCACTATAGGAGTGGGAAGACCCTCCAACACATAACAAGACAACAGCTCTTTATGTAGCGCCCCCACTTGGAGATCTATGTTATGCACTGCTTGCACAAAACTTCCCTGACCGAGAGGTCTGGCGTCGATCGAGAATATGGGACGGGTTTAGCCAACCCACTCAATCGCATACCTTGAACCCGAGCAAAGCGAGCATCCACCAGATTAGCCCCGGCCCCACTATCCAGAAGAACAGATATCCTCTCAGTTTTCGCACCCACCACCACCTCCGCCGGTACGAGAAAGTGAGACGAACTTAGGGACGAAATACTTACTCCCAGATTGCCGTCCACCACACAATCTGGGATCAATAGTTTTTCCGGCGACTTCTCACTCTGCAAAGGACGGGATGGACACCCCCTAATAAAATGTCCCTTTTTTCCACAGAAGAAACAACTTCTTGTTTTGTGGCGCCCCACCGATCCCCTCCCCCGGAATGATGTCCCTCCTAATTGCATAGGCTCCTCTGGACTGACCAGGGGAACCTCCGTATAAGAGACCCTTGAGGATGGTGGAGTCATCACAGGGGCGAAGTTACCCCGCACCTCTCCCGAAGACGTCTGTCAATACGAATAGCAAGGGCCATAGCGGCTTCCAGTGTCGTGGGAGGGTCATACTGCGCCAACACATCTTTTAATTTGTCAGATAAACCTTGACAAAACTGGCTCCTAAGAGCCGGGTCATTCCACTGGGTGTCCGTGGCCCACCTACGGAACTCCGAACAGAATTCCTCTGCCGGACGATCTCCCTGCTGTATCTTATGTAACTTAGTTTCAGCAAGGGAGACCCGATCCGGGTCATCATATACAAGACCCAGAGCTGCGAAAAATCTATCCACTGACTGGAGGGCCGGGGAGCCCGGGGGAAGAGAGAACGCCCAGGATTGGGGGTCCCCTTGTAGGAGTGAGAGGACAATTCCCACCCTTTGATCTTCACTCACAGATGACCGAGGTCGCAGCCGAAAGTACAATTTACATGCCTCCCGGAAAGTAAAAAATTTGTCCCGCCCTCCAGTGAACCTGTCCGGGAGAGCTACTTTAGGTTCAGGTCTGGCTTGCTCCGGGGGTACAAAACCTTGAACTTAACGTCCCTCAGCTCAATGGACAAACTCTGCAACTGCTGAGCTAGACTGGCTACTGGATCCATGGTGGCTGGGGAGAATCTTTAGTGTGGGTCGGTGAAAATGTCACGCTGTCTCTGTATACAGGAGGACCGGGGTCTATGCTGACCCTAAGCTGGGGTCCTGACTAATCCCTCTACCTGGAGGTACTGTTGATGGTACAGAGGTCCAGGCCGCCAGCGTAACCCTATCTCCTGTGAATCCCTAACCACTGTAATCTAGTCCTGAGAAGGACCCTGATTACCACCACAGGGAACAGGAAGGTAACAGCCTTCACACACAGTATAAGACGAACGAGACAGTACAAGGGGTAAAATAAAAGACCACCTTGCATACAAAACTACCACTACAGAGGGAACACCAACGGGTAAGGAGATAAATAATAAAGCGAGGAGAGGGGAAAACCACAACAGGTACTCTTAGCTTTAGACTTCTCAATACGATCCGCTCTGCTGGTCTGCATGAATGCTTTCACCGACACTTCCCCAGCAGACAAGCAGGTATATGAAGGAAACCAATTACCACAACATTAATTGCAGCTGAGCGAGGCTGGTCTAGTCCAGCACAGAGAGAGGAAGAATTAACTCTCTCACTGCCGAAAAACACCCAGCACCAGAAACTCAGCTGTGAGAAGTCAGGGTGTGCAATCGCGACGATCTTCGCAGCGACACACCCGTGACAGTATCTCCTTGGTAGCCCCATATCTTTCAATGAGGTCTACCATTTGGAGACCATCAATAGGGGCTGCCTGTCCAACCCATGTTTGAAGGGTGTGGGGCAAAGTTCTCCAGAATTTATCAGTCACTATACGATCCAGTATAGCGCGGGGTGACAACACTTCCGGCTGCAACCACTTTTCTATCAGGTGTATCAAGTCATAATACTGGGACCGAGCTGGCTCGGAAGGGGAAAACTTCCATGGTGTACCCGCTGAGCCCGGACTAACACATTTTCCCCAAGACGTGCGATTATCTCACCCTTGACGATCCCGTAGTCCCTCTGGTGCTCGGGGGGTAGGTCTCTATAGGCTTTCGCGGGTCCTGGAGCCAAAAACGGAGCCACGATCTCGGCCCACTGGTCCCGGGTAGTCTCTCCCTCTCAGCCACGCCTTCAAACATCTCCAAGTACACCTCAACGTCATCTGACTTTTCCATTTTCGGAATCGCTGTGCGTACCACTTTCCGGACATCCTGACGTCTCGGGGCAGCTCCTGTCTGCGGCGCTGTGATGTGTTGCATCAGTAGATTGTTGGTTTCCTGTTGCCGCTCCATAGCCTGCTGCTGTATAGCCTGCTGTTGCTGCTGTATAGCCTGCTGCTGCTGCTGTATAGCCAGCTGCAGCTGTCGCATGGCCTCCACAAGCATTTTTACTGTGCTCTCCATCTCCGGACAGCTATCCACCGGGTTTTGCGTCACTTTCTTCACCCAGGACATTTACTGTCATGCAGAGAAAAAAAAAAACATCCACAAAAAAAAACAGCCTGACCTCACTGCGTATGCCCGCATTCTCCACCAATTGTAGGGATCCGCTCTGGTAGGCAGGGGCCGGGCCGCAGTAATGAGGCATACACACAGGCTTTTAGTTCAAAGTTCAGTGGTTTTAATAACGGGTTCAACAAAAAGTCCAGATAACAAAATCAAAGCAGAACATAAATCACTCCAGTTTGGAGAACCACTGGTCCCAGACTCACCCTTGCTTGGGACGGGCTTTACTAAGCGGCTGCAGGACAGCAGAGACCGCCAGGTGCCATTCAGGGTGGTCTGGTACTCGCTTCCTGGTGCACACTGACACACTGTAACAAAAACAAGCTTCCAGGCTGACTCCAGCCAAACTCCTTCCTTCCACACCCACCAACTACACCAGCTCCTTGTTTTATAGGCCTAGTCCACACCCTCAGGTGAGGTACACATCAGCTGACCTGATCACGTGACTATGACCTCATCACAGGTCCTTGAGATCAGGGAAAATACTGACCAAACTCCAGTCTGCTAGGAGAAATATATCTCCCATCCATCAAGACCCCCTTTGGTGTACCACACATGGGATAAAGAAAGCACAGAACACAATGGACATGAAAGAAGTAAAGGTAGGCCTATGTCCAACTATCATCCCTGCAAACAGAATGGTGGGAGTGAGTTGTGGAGTTCGGGTGGAACTGGAAAGAAAACGCTAGAGGAGACTGTTCCGAAAGATTCATCAGAACTTTCTGAGGGTCTCATCCAAGGAGAGACTGTGCTTACAAACCCTACTGTGTTTTTGCCCGTGTGACAGTGCTGGTGAGGTGATGAATACGACGAAGCATGAAGTTATATTGAACACTAAGACTGTATTAGGCCACATCGAAACCATTAAGATGGTGTAACCAGCCAGTGTGAGGCCAGTCCAAGTTTCCGCTGTGAATTTGGTTTTCAAACCAAGGAGCAAGGTTTACCCAGGTGAGAGAACCACACGACCAAGCTCATGATCCTGGGATCCCCCAGTACCCCCTGAAGACCTGAGTGCCAAGATCTAGCTGTAGCAAAACAAATATGGAGGGAAGAGTGTCATGCATTCTTAAAGTTTAAAGTCCTATGCCACCTGAGGAAGACAGACTCACTCCGTTGAAACGCATTGTGGATTCATTGTTTTACCATTATTTTTAATAATTTTTAATAATGAAGATTGTCATTTACTAAGAAGATTCCTGTTTTTTGCGCCCTGCTGACCGGGTTTTCAAGGATCTTGCTCAATAGTAATCCCACTCGAGGCACCCGGCTGGAGCAGCATTAGATCTCTTAATTGCATACAACACTTACGCCTGGCTGGCGCTCCTACAGACTGTCTATTCCACGTCTCTCATACTGTTCTCCTATTGTCTGTGTCAGGATGAAGGATAGCATGTTGGGGCTCTGTTGTGATTACCAGGAACTAAACAGGAAGTCAACCCCTGATCGTCACCTGTTACCAAAGATTTAGGACATGCTCGATAGTTTGTCAGAAAGTACCTGGATCTCTGTCCTTGACCAGGGTAAGATGTACCACCAAGGTTTTGTCAAAGAATCCAGTATACCCTTGACAGAATTCATCACACCATAGGGATTGTATAAGTGGATCACTGACAGAATTCCAGAGGAGCATGGAAGCATGTCTAGAGGGGTTAGGGATGATATCTGCCAGGTGCATCTAGATGACAATGTGTTACACAGCAAGACCTTGGCCAAGCATTTTGAACAAATGAGGATCATATTCCAATGTTATCAGCAACATGGAGTCAAGCTAACCCCAAAGAAGTGTGAATTGTTCAAGAGACAAGTTCGATTCCTGAGAAAAATGGTGTCTGGAGATGGTGGATACACCATGGACCCAGATGAAATTGATCTGGTAATGGCTTTAAAAGACAAGCATCCAACTACTGTGTGGGAGCTGAGGAAGATCCTATGATTCCAGGATTCCTCTCCTACTACAGAACCTACACCAAGAACTTTTGGTACTCAGCAACATCAGTAGAGAAGAAAAAGTACAGGGGCAGGATTCAGCCCAAAGGAAGAAACAGTTTGTGCTCAGCAGCCAATTATCTGGATGTCAGGTCACCAGGAGATATTGGAAGAACTAGTGGATTACATTGCAAAACCACCCATAATGGGATATCCTGATTTCAACCAATCATTTGTTCTTCATTGTGACGCTGCTCAAGTGAGACGTGGAGCGGCCCTGTATTAGCATCAAAGTGGTAAATTAAGAGTCATTGGCTGCCGTTTCAGAACGCTGGCAGACACCAAGAATTACCATTTACATTCTGGAAAACTAGAGTTCCTGGCGTTTAAATGAGCTATCTGTGACTGATTTAGAGATTATCTCTATTACCGTCCCAAGAGTTTGAGGTGTACTCTTTCACCTATATCCTCACTACGTCCATACTGAACACTATGGGTCAGAGATGAGTAGATGAACTAGCTGACTTCAAGCACAGGCTGGGAAAATGCAATGCAGATGCAGATAGATTGTCAAGAATGCCATTAGAGCCTGAGGATTTCATGCAAGTGTACTCTTAAAAAGTCAGTCTAGAAGCTATTGTGAGCACCACCCAAGCATTACAAGTCCAGCATGAAGAATGCACATTGCTGTGGTGTTCGTTGACGGTGGCAACTACCGTGAAAGCAAAGGAACAAGATTACCCAATGTCCATTCAATAGCTATCAAAATAAATGATCTGGAAAGCATAGTGGAAAGACCAAATAAATAGCAGAATTCTACCTCATATGGACCACAATCGGTTTCCTAGGAAGCGAGAGAGAGTTATGGAGTCACCAACAGTAGCTGTCTTATTTAAAGATGATATCCTGTATCACAAGAGGACAGAAACAATAGTTAGTACTACCTGGAATATACCATAGATTGGTCTTCAAAGAACTCCACAAAGACATGAAACATCTAGGAGTAGAAAGGACTACTAACCTCGTTCGTGAATGTTTCTTCTAGCTGTATTTGCAGAGAGATATCAAAAGGTATGTGACCAGAGAGTGTGGATGTTTGAAAGACAAGCACCCTTGTACATCAACCTGAGTACCTATGGGCAACATTCAAAATAACGACACATTTGAAATGGTTTCAATAGACTTTGTGTACCTCGAGAAGTGCAAAGTGGATATGAATACATCTTAGTGGTGGTGGACCATTTTACTCTATTTGCTCAAGCATATGCTACCACAAATTAATCTGGTAACACAGCGGCAGAGAAGATCTTCAATGACTGCTCTGGAGTTTGGGTTCCCAATGGGATTACACCATGACCAGGGAAGAGTGTTTGAGAACCTGCTCTTTGCCAAGTTAGGGAAATAGTGTAGGATCCAGATATCTAACACTACATCCTATCATCCCAAAGGAAATGGACAAGTGGAACATTTCATCTGTACTTTATTGTCGATGTTGATAACTTTAGCAGCCAACGAGAATAAGGATTGGAAGAGTTCTGTATCGAACCTACAATTGAACCAAGAGTGAAGAAATGGGTTATTTACCATTCTTCCTGCTGTTTGGTCGATCTGCAAGACTACCAATTGATATAATGTTCGCTACTCCAGTTTCAGAGACAAAACAAGAGCAAAGAATACTATGATTGAAAATGTCATGAAGCAGAATTGACACCTGGAAGTCATGCATTAGTCAAGAAAGCACATGAGAAAGGATGTACAGGAAAACTTTGTTCATACTGGGAAGACAAGGTGTATGTGTTGTTTAAGAGGAATTCTGACTACAGCCCAGTTTATGAAATCAGATTGGAAACGGGAGACAATAAAACAAGAATAGTACATCGGAATTTGTTTCTACCCTGTGATTACCTCCCACCACAACAAGACATCCAGGAAGTGGACCAATATCGAACAAGATCAACTAAGAGATTGCTGCAGACCGAAGCTTTTGAGGTGGACAATGACCTTGTGAGTTCAGATGAAGAAGACCATACTTTTGTACTTCACATACCAACAAGAAGTGATAATTACCATTCTCATGAAAGTGAACTAAGCCCTGAAGCTCCAGAGTTCATACCAAGAAATACAACTGAAGTTCACTTCAGATCAGATGATCAAACACCAGATGCCAAAGATATTGATAGAAATCTAGGAAAAGAGGGATCACCAGACTGTACAGTAACAGATGATTTGACAAAGAATAAGAACCTACGGATGTAGTTCTAAGGTCATTGGAGGAAGTACTGGAAATGAATGTGGAGGAAGAAACCCCCCCCCATAACCGAGAATGTAGGAGGGCTTCGACTTGAGAAGTGAGAAGACCAGTGATGCTGAACTTTGATACACTAGGAGTGTAGAGTAAAGTACCAAGGAATCTCGAGTTGAAACAAGTATTGCTGCCTATGGACCAGTTAAGCCAACCTGAGTGGTATCTACCAGCGATGTACTTAACAAAAGACTTTACCTGACTGAATAGACTCCTTGCCTTAACTTAAACTAAAAGACTGAGTAGTATTAACCCCTTAATGTCCAATGACATGCACAGTCCGTCATGGCAAGGTGTCAGTTTTGGCACCTTGACGGACTGTGCACGTCATGCCTTTGAACTACCACTGTGTGTAAACACGCAGTGGTAGTTCAGTGCCGACAGCTGTCACAGACAGCTGACAGGCACAGTAAGCGATACGGGGACCTTTGCAGTCGGTCCCCGCACCTACAACGCTGTGATTGGTCAGTCAATGTGACTGACCAAACACAGCAGCGATCAGGCAGAAGAGGCTGAAATTTCAGCCTCTTCTGCCCGATCAGTGCAGGAGCTCAGCGCTGCAGTGGCCGAGCTTCCTGCACTGACAGCCAGGAGCGGCGCCCCCTCCGCCCCTGGCTGTTAACCCCCTGACTGCTGCGATCGAACGCGATCGCAGCGCTCAGGAGGAGAGGCAGAGGGTCGGGAGCTCCCTCTGCCTCAGATCGGCGCCCCGCAATGTATTTGCAGGGCCCAATCTCTGCCTTGATGACCCGGGGGTTGTCATGACAACCTCCGGGTCATCTAGCTACGGAAAGCCGCTGTGACCATGGTCACAGCAGCTTTCACTATAGGTACAATGCATTGCAATGCTGGAGCATTGCAATGCATTGTACCTGCAATCAAAAGTAAAAAAGTGAAAGTCCCATAAAGGGACAAGGTAAAAAAAAAGCATTTTTTTAAAAAAATTGTAAAAAAAATATTAAAAAATAATTTTAAAAAATTCCCCTAAAAAATACACATTTTTATGTAATAAAAAAAAAAAATACACATGTTTGGTATCGCCGCGTCCATAAAAATCCCATCTATAAAAGAGTAACCCTAGTTAACCCATTCAGTAAAATCCATAAAAAAAACACAAAAAAGTAGTAAATTATACTTTTTCCAAGCGTTATCATCATACCGCTTGAAAAAAGTGCAATAACACGCGATCAAAAAGTCGGATATAAATAATCATGGTACCGCTGAAAACACCATCTTGTCCCGCAAAAAACAAGCCGCTATACAGCATCATCAGCAAAAAAATAAAAAAGTTATAGCTCGCGGAAAAAACTGATGCAAAAATAATTATATTTCTATAAAAAATTTTATTACGTAAAAAAACGCCAAAACATAAAAAAATATATAAATGAGGTATCGCTGTAATCGTAGTGACCCGAATAATAAAGCTGCTTTATCAATTTTACCACACGCGAACGGAGGAAAAAAAAAAAAAAAAACAATTCCTGAATTGCTGGTTTTTGTTCATTCTGCTTCCACAAAAATCGGAATAGGAAGCGATCAAAAAATGTTATGTGCTCGATTATGGTACCAATAAAAACGTCAGCTCGTCCTGCAAAAAATGAGCCCAAAGATAACTACGTCGGACGAAATATGGAAAAATTATAGCTCTCAAAATATGGCGATGCAAAAATTTCTTACAAAAAATTCTTCCAAAAAAAAGCATCTTTTAGAGTGTGACAGAAGCTAAACGTGAAAAAAGGGTGTAAATCGGGTATCGCTGTAATCGCACTGACCCGAGGAATAAAGTCGCCTAATCACTAATACCGCACGAGGAACGGTGTAAAAAACAAAACCAATTCTTCACCTTTTGTGGATTTGTTCATTCTGCCTCCCAAAGATCGCAGTAAGGCGATCATAGTGGTTCCCCCCCACATATGGGATATCAGCGTACTCAGGACAAATTGCACATCAACTTTTGAGGTCCTATTTCTCCTGTTACCCTTATAAAAATAAAAATTTGGGGGCAAAAAGGTCATTTTTGTGGAAAAAAATATGATTTTTTTATTTTCACGGCTCTACGTTATAAACTTCTGTGAAGCCCTTGGGGGTTCAAAGTGCTGACCACACATCTAGATAAGTTCCTTGGGGGGTCTAGTTTGCAAAATGGGGTCACTTGTGGGGGGTTTCTACTGTTTAGGCACATCAGGGGCTCTCCAAGCGCGACATGACACCCGCAGACCATTCCATCAAAGTCTGCATTCAAAAACGGTGCTCCTTCCCTTTCGAGCTCTGCCATGCGTCAAAATAGTGGTTCCCCCCCACATATGGGGTATCAGCGTACTCAGGACAAATTGCACAATAGCTTTTGGGGTCCTATTTCTCCTGTTACCCTTATAAAAATAAAAATTTGGGAGCAAAAAATTATTTTTGTGGAAAAAAATATGATTTTTTTATTTTCACGGCTCTACGTTATAAACTTCTGTGAAGCACTTGGGGGTTCAAAGTGCTCACCACACATCTAGATAAGTTCCTTGGGGGGTCTAGTTTCCAAAATGGGGTCATTTGTGGGGGGGTTTCTACTGTTTAGGCACATCAGGGGCTCTCCAAACGTGACATGACACCCGCAGACCATTCCATCAAAGTCTGCATTTGAAAACAGCGCTCCTTCCCTTCCAAGCTCTGCCATGTGTCAAAATAGTGGTTTACCCCTACATATGGGGTATCAGCCTACTCAGCATAAATTGCACAATAACTTTTGGGGTCCTGTTACCCATTGGAAAATAAAAATTGGGGTGGAAAGATCATTTTTTTTGAAAAGATATGATTTTTTAATTTTACGGCTCTACGTTATAACCTTCTGTGAAGCCCTTGGGGTTCAAAGCTCTCACCACACATCTAGATAAGTTCCTTGGGGGTCTAGTTTCCAAAATGGGGTCATTTGTGGGGGGTTTCCACTGTTTAGGCACACAGGGACTCTCCAAATGCGACATGGCGCCCAATCTCAATTCCAGCCAAAAAAGTCAAATGGCGCTGCTTCCCTTTTGAGCTCTGCCATGCGCCCAAATAGTGGTTTACCCCCACATATGGGGTATCAGTGTACTCAGGACAAATTGCACAATAACTTTTGGGGTCCTTTTATCCTTTGGAAAATAAAAATTTGGATGAAAAGATCATTTTTGTGGAAAAAATATGATTTTTAAATTTTACAGCTCTACGTTATAACCTTCTGTGAAGCCCTTGGGGGTTTAAAGTGCTCACTACAGATCTAGATAAGTTCCTTGGGGGGTCTAGTTTCCAAAATGTGGTCACTTATGGGGGGTTTCCACTGTTTAAGTACATCAAGGACTCTCCAAACGCGACATTGTGTCGGCTCTCGATTCCAGCCAATTTGACATTCAAAATCTCAAATGATGCTCCTTCCCTTCTGAGCACTGCCGTGTGCCTAAAGATTGGTTTTTCCCCACACATGGGGTATAGGTGTATTCAGGAGAAATTGAACAACAAATATTGTGGTTAATTTTCTCCTGATACCCTTGACAAAATTTAAAAAATTGTGTCGAAAGAAAAATTTTGGGAAAAAAGTTAAATGTTCATTTTTTCCTTCCACATTGCTTCAATTCTTGTGAAGTACCTAAAGAGTTAATAAACTTATTGAATGTGGCTTTGAACGCCATGAGGGGTGCAGTTTTGAGAATGGTGTCACTTTTGGGTATTTTCTGTCATATTGACCCCTCAAATTCACTTCAAATGTGAGGTGGTCCCAAAAAAAAATGGTTTTATAAATTTTGTTGGAAAAATGAGAAATCGCTGGTCAACTTTTAACACTTATAACTTCCTAACAAAAAAAAATTTTGGTTCCAAAATTGTGCTGATGTAAAGTAGACATGTAGGAAATGTTATTTATTAACTATTTTTTGTGACATATCTCTCTGATTTAATGGCATAAAAATTAAAAGTTTGAAAAATGCAAAATTTTCAAAATTTTTGCCATATTTCCATTTTTTTCATAAATAAACGCAAGTTATATCGAAGAAATTTTACCACTATCATGAAGTACAATATGTCACGAGAAAACAGTCTCAGAATCGCCAAGATCCGTTGAAGCGTTCCAGAGTTATAAGCAAATAAAGAGACAGTGGTCAGAAATGTAAAAATTGGCCTGGTCATTAACCTTCAAAATGGGTTGGTTGTTAAGGGGTTAAAGAATGATAAAAGTACTTGAGACTTGTTAGCCTAAGCTGGTTGAAGAAGGACGAAGAGCTACAGTTGAAGAGATGCTGATTGTCTAAGTTGTTTGATTTCTTGCAGGAGACCTTCAAGTAAAAGATAGTTAGAATAAGATTTTTGTTGTTAATGTTTTAAATTGAATACTAAATTAACAATGTCTAACATGTACTGTTGTGAATGTGCTAGAGATGGTTTCTGAGCAGAGGCTCCCTCTTGTGGTTACAGACAGTACTGAACCTTCCAGCGAGGAATGGCAATCTGGGATCACTGACTGGACTGATAAAAGGGAGGTTCCCTCTCATGATGGTTGCCGGTGATCAATTGTTCTTGTCTCAATTGTGGTTCCTGGTTCATTTGGAAGTTTGCTGAGTCTTGCCTGCACCTTCTGCTATCAGATAAGATATTTTTGCTTTTCTTTTTGTGCTTGCTTTTTGCATAGTTTTCTGCACTTTTGGAGTTCAGCCGGGTCCCCTCCTGGGGCCTGTGCTCCTCTCAGTTTATCTGTAGCCACTGTTATTTGTTCATTTGCTTTTTCCTGTTTTTTCAGTGGCTGCGGCTTGGTTTTGTTACACCAGAGATCTGATTTAGGTGGATGAGATCGTGTGATCTCAGGTTTTTTGGCAATCAGAAGTGTTGGTATTTTTTAGGGGTTTTTTTGGATTGCAGTCAGAATTCTTTCCTGTACTTTTCTGTCTAGACAGATTGGGCTCCAGCGTTTGCTCATTCTATTTTCTGTCTGTGTCCGTGCTTTCTTCTTGTCTAATCGCCATTACATGTTTGGGGGCTTCCTATTTTCTTTGGGGATCTGCTCCGGGGCAGATAGCTTTCATCTTTCTGCCTTTAGGTGTAGTTATCTCTCAGGCTGTGACGAGGCATCTAGGATCACGTAGGAACGCTCCACGGCTACCTCTAGTTGTGTGGTTAGTTCAGGTTACTGCAATCCAATAGGTTCCAGCCTCTCTGGTGTATTACAGTTTTTGCTTATTCTCCTCAGCTACCAAAACATAACAGTATCACTGGCCCAAAAACTAAAATTGTATGGTACTCACAGAAGGGAAAAATAGTGTGGAAAGAAAAAAGTTGTCAGAGTTGTCAGAGATTTTTTTTTTTCTGTTTGTTGCATTTTTGTTTCCCTATTTCTCTCTGGGTGCTTAGGAGGATTTTTTTTTTTCTCTCAATGGAGTTTGCACAGTTGTCTGGCCGTGTGGATCAGCTTGCCACTGAGGTTCGGAGTATTGCTACCTATCTTGCTAGGTTGCCGGTTGTGGAACCTAGGATCCCCATGCCAGATTTGTTTTTGGGGGATCGGGCTAAATTTCTGAATTTCAAAAATAACTGTAAGTTGTTTTTTGCCTTAAAGCCTAAGTCCTCAGGGAACGCAGCACAGCAGGTTCAAATTGTCATCTCTCTCCTGCATGGCGACCCTCAGGATTGGGCTTTTTCCCTGACACCTAGGGATCCTGTTTTGAATGATGTTGATGTATTTTTTCAGGCTCTGATGTTGTTGTACGATGAACCTAATGTCACTGATCAAGCTGAAAAAACCTTGTTGGCATTAATTCAGGGCTGTGAAGCCGCTGAACTGTACTGTGAGAAATTTCGAAAGTGGGCAGTCCTGACCAAATGGAATGATGATGCTTTGGCAGCCCTTTTTCGGAAGGGTCTGTCAGAGAATGTAAAGGACGTTATGGTGGGATTCCCTGTTCCCTCTAGTCTCAATGATTCTATGTCTTTGGCTGTTCAAATTGACAGACGTTTGCGTGAGCGCAGAGGTATGCGTGAGATGGTGTTGCCTTGTGGGCCAGCTCCTGAGCCTATGCAGTGTGATGGAGTGACTTCTGGGGCACAGCATCATGAATTTCGAAAGCGCAATGGGTTATGTTTCTACTGTGGTGACGCTTCTCATGCTATTTCCGTCTGCCCCGAGCGGGGAAGACGTTTTGCGCGCTCAGTTGTCTTGGGTAGTGTTCAGACTAAATTTCTGTTGACTGTTACCCTGATTTGCTCCATGTCCACATTTTTGGCTCTGGCTTTTGTTGATTCAGGAGCAGCTATTAAGCTGATGGATTTTGACTTTGCCAAACGTTGTGGCTTTCCCATGATACCCCTGCGGAAGTCTATTCCCCTACTGGGCATTGATTCTACCCCTTTGGCGGAGAATAAACCCCAATTTTCTACTCAGGTGATAATGAGGGTTGAACCAGATCATCAGGAGAGTTGCAAATTTCTGGTGTTGCATAATCTGCATGACATTATTGTACTGGGTTTCCCTTGGTTACAGATTCATAATCCTGTTTTGGATTGGAAATCTGTGTCTGTGACCAGTTGGGGTTGCAAATGTGTTAATACTGACACTGCTGTTTTTTCTGCCTCTCCCCAGTCTCAGGATGTCCCTGACTTTTTGACTTATTTTTCTGATGTGTTTAGTGAAAGTAAGTCTGCATCCTTACCCCCTCACAGAAGCTACGATTGCGCTATTGAGTTAGTGCCTGGTGGTAAATTTCCTAAGGGTCACCTTTTTAACTTATCTGTACCTGAACATGATGCTATGCGATCTTATATCAAGGAGTCATTGGAGAAGGGTCATATCAGACCATCCTCTTCACCCTTGGGCGCCGTTTTTTTCTTTGTGGCCAAAAAGAATGGTTCATTGAGGCCGTGTATTGATTATCGCCTCCTGAATAAGATCACTGTGAAATATCAATATCCGTTACCCTTGATTTCTGACCTGTTTTCCAGAGTGAAAAGTGCTAGTTGGTTTACCAAGCTTGACCTCAGGGGGCGTATAATCTTATTCGTATTAAGCACGGGGATGAATGGAAGACGGCGTTTAATACCCCAAAGGGTCATTTTGAGTACCTAGTGATGCCCTTTGGGCTCACTAATGCTCCTTCCGTCTTCCAATCCTTCATGAATTATATTTTCAGGGATTGTGGATAAATTTCTGATTGTTTATTTGGATGATATTTTGATTTTTTTCCAATGACTGGGACTCTCATGTGAAACATGTTTGGACTGTGTTCCAGATTTTGAGAGAGAATGCACTGTATGTGAAGGGATCAAAGTGTCTTTTTGGCGTACAGAAGGTCTCATTTCTGGGATTCATTTTGTCTCCATCTGTTATTGAAATGGACCCGGTCAAGGTTCAGGCCATCTGTGATTGGGTCCAACCTACTTCATTAAAGGCTCTTCAGAGATTTTTGGGTTTTGCCAATTTTTATCGTAAATTTATTGGTAATTTCTCCGGTATTGTTAAACCATTGACTGATTTGACCAAAAAGGGTTCTGATGTGGTGAATTGGCCTCCTGAGGCAGTTTCTGCATTTCAGGAACTTAAGCAGAGATTCACTTCTGCTCCTGTTCTACGGCAGCCTGATGTTTCTCTACCGTTTCAGGTGGAGGTTGATGCTTTGAAATTGGGGCAGATGCCGTTTTGTCCCTAAGAGATCCAGAGACCTCTAAGAGTAACCCTTGTGCCTTTTTCTCTCGAAAATTTTCTCCAACTGAACGTAATTATGACGTGGGTAATCGGGAGTTATTGGCCATGAAGTGGGCCTTTGAAGAGTGGAGACATTGGCTGGAAGGAGCCAAACATCAGGTGGTGGTCCTGACGGACCATAAGAACCTGGTTTATCTCGAATCAGACAAGCGACTTAATCCTAGACAGGCCAGGTGGGCCTTGTTTTTCACACGTTTTAATTTTGTGGTTTATTTTCTTCCTGGCACTAAGAATGTTAAGGCGGATGCCCTCTCGAGGAGTTTCTTTGCGGATTCTCCTGAGTTATCTGATCCTGCAGTTATTTTGAAAGAGGGTGTAGTACTTTCCGCCATCTCGCCCAATTTGAGACTGGCTCTGGAAGGGTGTCAGGAGGATAAACCTGAGCGCTGCCCTATTGGGAAATTGTTTGTCCCAGACAGTGGAAGAAGAGTGTGATGTCTGAGATTCATTGCTCCGCGTTGGCTGGTCATCCCATGATTTTTGCTACCAGAGACTTGGTGAGTCGGTCCTTTTGGTGGCCTACTTTGTCTCGTGACGTCAGGGACTTTGTGCTGTCCTGTGGGACTTGCTCTCGTTCCAAGCCTTGCTCTCGCTCTAGTGGTTTGTTAATGCCATTACCTGTGCCCAAGAGGCCATGGACCCATATCTCTATGGATTTTATTTCCGACCTCCCTGTCTCTCAGAGAATGACCGTTATCTGGGTGATCTGTGATAGGTTTTCCAAGATGATACATCTTGTGCCATTACCTAAGTTACCTTCCTCCTCCGAGTTGGTGCCTTTGTTCCTTCAGCACGTGGTTCGGTTACATGGCATTCCGGAGAACATTGTGTCTGACAGAGGAGTCCAGTTTGTTTCCAGATTTTGGAGGACATTTTGTTCTAAACTTGGTGTTCAATTATCTTTCTCCTCTGCATTTCATTCTCAGACCAATGGACAAACCGAGAGAACAAACCAGACCTTGGAGACTTATTTGAGATGTTTTGTGTCTGCTGATCAAGATTACTGGGTCTCTTTTTTGCCTTTGGCTGAGTTTGCTCTTAATAATAGGGCTAGCTCTGCCACCTTGATGTCTCCATTTTTCCGCAATTCTGGGTTTCACCCTCGATTTTCTTCGGGACAGGCGGAGGCTTCTGTCTGTCCGGGTGTTGACTCTGTTGTGGAGCGAATGCAGCAGATTTGGGACCAGGTAGTGGAGAGGTTGTCTCTCTCTCTCAAGAGAAGGCTCAGCGGTTTGCCAACCGGCATAGGACTGATGGTCCTCGGTTTAAAGTGGGGGACTTGGTTTGGTTGTCCTCAAGAAATATCCCTATGAGGGTTGCATCTCCAAAGTTTAAGCCTAGGTTCATTGGACATTATAAGATCATGGAGATTCTTAATCCTGTTTCCTTCCGTTTGCTTCTTCCAGGGACATTTAAGATCCATAATCTCGTTTTTCTAGATGGAAACTCCAGTATTTGGTTAAGTGGAGAGGTTATGGTCAGGAGGACAATTCTTGGGTGTTTGCTTCGGACATCCATGCTAGGAGACTTATCCGTGCCTATCACCGAGCTCATCCTGATCGGCCTGGTTGCACAAGGGTTCTGTGACCCCTCCTCAAGGGGGGGTACTGTTGTGAATGTGCTAGAGATGGTTTCTGAGCAGAGGCTCCCTCTGGTGGCTACAGACAGTACTGAACCTTCCAGCGAGGAATGGCAATCTGGGATCACTGACTGGACTGATATAAGGGAGGTTCCCTCCCATGATGGTTGCCGATGATCAATTGTTCTTGTCTCAATTGTGGTTCCTGGTTCATTTGGAAGTTTGCTGGAGTCTTGCCTGCGTCTGCTGCTTTCAGATAAGATATTTTTGCTTTTCTTTTTGTGCTTGCTTTTTGCATAGTTTTCTGCACTTTTGGAGTTCAGCCGGGTCCCCTCCTGGGGCCTGTGCTCCTCTCAGTTTATCTGTAGCCACTGTTATTTGTTCATTTGCTTTTTCCTGTTTTTCAGTGGCTGCGGCTTGGTTTTGTTACACCAGAGATCTGATTTAAGTGTATGAGATCGTGTGATCTCAGGTTTTTTGGCAATCAGAAGTGTTGGTATTTTTTAGGGTTTTTTTGGATTGCAGTCAGAATTCTTTCCTGTACTTTTCTGTCTAGACAGATTGGGCCCCAGCGTTTGCTCATTCTATTTTCTGTCTGTGTCCGTGCTTTCTTCTTGTCTAACCATCATTACATGTTTGGGGGCTTCCTATTTTCTTTGGGGATCTGCTCCGGGGCAGATAGCTTTCAACTTTCTGCCTTTAGGTGTAGTTATCTCTCAGGCTGTGACGAGGCGTCTAGGATTAACGTAGGAACGCTCCATGGCTACCTCTAGTTGTGTGGTTAGTTCAGGTTACTGCAATCCAATAGGTTCCTGCCTCTCTGGTGTATTACTGTTTTTGCTATTTCTCCTCAGCTACTTAAACATAACAATGTACAAAGGGTTACATGACTTTTATCACCTTTCCCAAAAAGACAGTAAATGGGGAAACAAGTTGTCAGTTTATCAGTGATACTGGAACCTTGGGTGTGGTAGACGTCCCATAACTAGGAAAAATTGGAGATATTGACCTTGGACGACTAAGGGAGAATAGCTCCAAAGTGTTGGTTAGACCAAACAGAACTAAAGCAAATGTCAGGGACATTAAATTAGAAGGGAAGATGTGACCAGTAGAAGCTGCATTGATGATTTAGAATCATCCAGCAACTAGAGGGGTTAAATTGGTTACAGGAGACAGGGAGTGGTCAGCACAGCCAAAGAGGATTCTGGGAAAGTTGTTGTGTCAGGGATCTTCAGGAGAAAGCTGTGTCAGAGAAAGTTCCCTGTCAGACTAAACTAAAGGCCCCGTCTCAGCAGCGATCTCGCTACGTCTGACACATACCAGCGATCAGTCCCCTGCTGTGAATCGCTGGTCGTGTCAGAAATGCCTGGACTTTTCTTGATCGCTGGTCTCCCGCTGGCCAGCACGCATCGCTGCGTGTGACAGGCAGGAGACCAGCGATTAGCTGGTAACCAAGGTACACATCGAGTTTCCAGGCACGGGGCTGTGCCTGGAAACCCGATGTGTACGTTGGATACCAGCGCGCCGCTGCAGGGGAGCTGGTAACCAAGGTACACATCGGTACTGAGTGGCGGACATACACCTACAGTGGCATGTAAAAGTTTGGGCACCCCTGGTAAAAATTACTGTTATTGTGAACAGTTAAGCAAGTTAAAGATTAAATGATCTCTAAAGGGCCTAAAGTTATAGATGAGACATTTCCTTTGTATTTTAGGCAAAAAAATAAATAAATATATTTTCATCTTTTACTTTTTAAACATTACAAAAAGGAAAATGGGTCCATGAAAAACTTTGCGCAGCTTGCATGGTTAGTACCTAGTATCACAGCTTATAAATGGTTTTTGTAGCCAGCCAAGAGTCTTTCAGTTCTTGTTTGAGGAATTTTCATCCATTCTTTCTTGCAAAATTCTTCCAGTTCTGTGAGGTTCCTGTGTCGTCTTGCATGCACTGCTATTTTGAGGTCTAGCCACAGATTTTCAATGATGTTCTGACTAGACTGTGAGGGCCATTGTGAAACCTTCAGCTTTGCGCCTTTTGAGGTAGTCTATTGTGGATTTTGATGTGTGTTTAGGATCATTATCCATTTGTAGGAGCCATCCTCTTTTCAACTTCAACTTTTTTACAAATGGTGTGGTGTGCATGAAGAATTTGTTGAATTTCATTGAATCCATTCTTCCCTCTACCCGTGAGATTTTCCCTGTGTCATTGGCTGCAACACAACCCCAAAGCATGATTGATCCATCCCCATCCTTATTTGTTGGTGAGACGTTCTATTCCTGAAAATCTGTGCCTTTTTTCCTCCACACATACCTTTAGGCTAAGTGCACACGATCAGGAATAATTGCGTTTTTTTGCGGTTTTTCCGCGGTAAAAACGCGATAAAAACGCAAGCATTAAGCATCCTATACATGTTAATTGATTCCGCATGTTTTGGCCACATGTTGCGTTTTTTTCCGCGAAAAAAACGCTTCGCGGAAAAAATAGCAACATGTTCATTAATTTTGCGGAATGTAAGCGGTTCATGTGCGGTGGTACCCAGGGTCTGGAGGAGAGGAGACTCTCCTCCAGGCCCTGGGTACCATATCCCTGGTAAAACAATAATTAAAATAAAAAATAATGATATTCTCACCTTCCGGCGGCCCCCGCAGCCTTCCCGCGGCCCCCGCAGCCTTCCCGCCTTCAGCGATGCTCCCGGCAACTTCCGGTCCCAGGAGTGCTTTGCGAGAATCACCCAGATGGCATAGCGGTCTCGCGAGATGTACGTCATCGGTGTGATTTGTCGCAAAGCACTCCTGGGACCGGAGTTGCCGGGAGCGTCACTGAGAGGCGGGAAGGCTGCGGGGGCCGCCGGAAGGTGAGAATATCATTATTTATTATTTTTTTTATTATTTTTACATTAGATCTTTTTACTATTGATGCGGCATAGGCGGCATCAATAGTAAAAAGTTGGTCACACGTGTCAAACACTATGTGTGACTCGTGTGACCAACCTGTCAATCAGTTTTTCCAAGCGATGCTACAGATCGCTAGGAAAACGCTAGCATTCTGCAAGCTAATTACGCTTGCAAAACGCTATTATTCTGGCGGGAATCAGCATACAAAAAACGTGCGTATTTCCTGTGGGAGAAGTGCGGGATTGCCGCGGAAATTTCCGCGGCAATTCCGCAACGTGTGAACTTAGCCTTAATCATTGTGGCCAAAAAGTTATATTTTAACCTCCTGGGTCCACAGGACTTGTTTCGAAAATGCATCAGGCTTGTTTACATGTTCACTTAATACCTATATATGACCAAAGGGGGTGTATAAGTGGGTACCTCCAAAAATCATAATACCCAAAAGAGGAAAACTTGGGAAACCCAGATAATAAAATGTACCAATCTTTATTAGACAATCAATTCTAAAACAATAATTAAGAGCAGGGGATGAATATATGTACAGAATGAACCCACCCCAGTTACACTACAGAGTAAAAAATGTATACTACCAATATATCTGCAAAAGCTATAATAAACTGTCACAAAAATAGATTAACATACTATGTTAATCTAACACACAAAAGCAGAATAGTTTTTCAAAGAAAATACCAATGAGAATCAGTTCTTACTGTCAATAAGTTCTGTTTATTTGGGTTTATAGAAGGTGTGATAGAACGGCTCACTCGACTGCGCATAGAGGTAGACACAAGAACACTATCTCCTTAAATCTTCCGCTGCTTTAACTCAATCCTCATAAACTATGTCTCCAGAAAACGTAATTACAGCCTCTGTCTGGCAAAAGGTACACAAACACAAAGTAACAAGTCCATACAATAGTTATGGTTAGCCCACCTGGCTTAGATTACAGCTTCCATGTCCTTTAGCAAATGTCATTCAATCCAGGAGACCTGCAATCACCATACATACAGCTTTCGTTAACAAAAGGGCACTTTTCCAGACCCATCCATAATCAAATGCTCTAGAAAGCTGGGTAGTTATCCTTTTGACTCCTCCCACTCTACAGCTGTTCAATCATCCTATCACTAAACATGGCTGATTAACCCCTCTCATCACTTAGTGTGCTGGATGATTTTTCCTAGGTTTATTTTACTGACACTAACAACCTCAGTGCTACATCTCTCCTCAGTGACTTTGTCACAAAGGGTTAAGATTTTTCAGTGGTCTAATCTCATAAGTGATGTTCGAAGAAACTGTGTGTTATGGGTAGCATTCTGGGCAAGGCATCATAACTAACAGTTATAATGACATACAGTGGCTTTTGAAAGTATTCATCCCCCTTGACATTTTTTGTGTTTTGCTACCTCACAACCTGGAATTTCCCTGTTTCTTTTGTTGAGAGTTTGCATCAGTTCATGTAAAGAACATGCCTACAATTGTAAACATTTGTTTTTTTTTTCATTATGAAGCAAACAATAAATAAGATAACACAAAATAACTGTAAACTTCAATTTCAATAACTATTCACTCCCCTAAAGTCAGTACTTTGTAGAGCCTCCTTTTGTAGCATTTAAAGTTATAAGTCGCTTTGGATAAATTCTCTATGAGCTGTCCACATCTTGCCCTGGATTTTCGCCCATTCATCAAGACAAAACTGCTCCAGCTCCTTCAAGTAAGATGGTTTCCTCTGGTGAACAGCAATCTTCAAATCTAACCACAGATCCTCAAGTGGATTAAGGTCTGGGCTTTGACTAGGTCACTCCGTGTACAATAATAATAAATTATATTGTGGTACCGTGTTAGCCAGAAAAATCGATGTGAATACTTTTCCGTCCAATTATGACAAGAGCATTCTTAAGGTGATACCTTTATTGGCTAACCAGAAAATTATATGTTCGCTAGCTTTCAGAGCACAGTGGCTCCTTCTTCAGGCAAATGTAATCTTGCCTGAAGAAGGAGCCACTGTGCTCTGAAAGCTAGCGAACATATAATTTTCTGGTTAGCCAATAAAGGTATCACCTTAAGAATGCTCTTGTCATAATTGGACGGAAAAGTATTCACTAGGTCACTCCAAAACATTTACACGTTTCCCCTTAAACCACTTGAGTGTTGCTTTAGCGGTATGCTTTGGGTCTGTCATGGTTTGTCAGGTGTGGGTAGGTCGGTGTGCCACGGTTAAAGTTTACAGCCTTCCTTTGACTTTTGCTAGCCTTTTAATAACCTTGTTTGGGCTCATTCCCTTTCAGTTATACTCCTGCCCTCGGCTGAGTTAGTTGACCCTTTGTGTGCCTGTGAATTGTGCCTGTTATCTTGTTGCTTGTTTGGTTTTGACCCGGCCCATCTGTTCGTTTGTCTACTGTCTTGGTACTGTGTATTATCTTGCTTTGTTTTTGACTCTTGCATTGCCCCTTGACTACCCGCTTTGTCTCACCTGATATGTTTCGGTAGCTGAGGAGTGCAGGTAAAAAAGGCAATACACCAGAGCAGTTGGAATCTATGAGATTGCAGTACCCTGACTAACCACCACAACTAGAGGCAGCCGTGGAGCGTTCCTACGTTGGTCCTAGACGCCTCGTCACAGCCTGAGAAACTAACTACACCTAAAGATAGAAAGAGGAAAGCTATCTGCCCCAGAGCAGATCCCCAAAGAACATAGAAAGCCCCCAAACATGTAATGGCGGTTAGACAAGAAGAAATACTGACACAGACAGAAAATAGTATGAGCAAACGTTGGGGCCCAAACTACCTAAATAGAAAAGGATAGGAAGGGCACTTACTGCAATCCCAAAAAACCCCAAAAAGCACCAACTCTACCAATTTCAAAAACACCTGAGATCACACGACCTCTACCACCCAAACTAGCTCTCTGGTGCAACAAAATCAAAACAGCAGCCACTGAAAAAACTGGAAAAAGCAAATGTACAAACATCAGTGGCTGAACTAAACTGAGAGGGCAAAAGCCCCTCGAGGG
>JARQOD010009119.1:0-32725 GCA_033576555.1 Oophaga sylvatica | reverse complement strand
AGAAAAATCCGTCCCTTTTCTTGTCATGTCAGTGAGAGGTTTGACAACAGATGAGAAATTACAAATAAATTTCCGGTAGTAGTTAGCAAACCCCAGAAAACGCTGCAGAGCCTTAAGATCCTCTGGCTGATCCCATTCAAGCACTGCTCTCACCTTTTCAGGGTCCATACGGAAACCGGAGGCTGACACCAAGAAACCCAAAAACTGAAGTTCCTGTACGGCGAATACACACTTTTCCAGTTTGGCGTATAGTTTATTGTCTCGCAAGATCTGCAACACCTGTCTCACATGCTCCTGGTGAGACACAAGATCTGGTGAGTAAATTAAAATGTCATCCAAATATACGACCACAAACAGCCCCACCAGATGACGAAAAATGTCATTAACAAAATGTTGGAATACTGCTGGTGCAGTAGTCAGACCAAAAGGCATGACAAGGTTCTCATAATGTCCCTCCGGCGTGTTAAACGCCGTTTTCCACTCATCCCCCTCTTTTATCCTAATCAGATTATACGCCCCCCTGAGATCCAATTTAGAGAACCATTTGGCGCCAACAATTTGATTGAAGAGATCAGGAATCAGAGGGAGTGGATACGGATCTCGAACAGTAATCCGATTAAGTTCGCGGAAATCCAAGCAAGGGCGTAGGCCTCCATCTTTTTTCTTCACAAAGAAGAACCCCGCGGCCACTGGGGAAGATGAAGGTCTAATATGCCCTTTGGCCAGACTTTCCGAAATATAATCTTTCATAGCCTGCCTCTCAGGACCAGAAAGGTTATATAACCTAGCTTTAGGTAACTTAGCATCAGGAAGTAAATTAATAGAGCAGTCATACACACGATGAGGAGGCAACTCCTGACACCCCTCCTCAGAGAAACACATCCCCAAAGTCCTCCAAAAAAGGAGGCAAAGTACTAGGCACGACCGCACTGATGACTGTGTTCATGCAGTTACTTTTGCAAAACTCCCCCCATTGGCTTATATCTCTGGACTGCCAATTAATCACAGGGTTATGTTTAACCAACCAAGGAAGTCCCAACACAATAGGAGTAGGTAGACCCTCCAACACATAACAAGATAATAGTTCCCTATGTATTGCCCCTACCCGAAGGTCAATGTTATGAACCTCATGAACAAAGCTACCTTGGCCGAGAGGCCTGGCGTCAATGGAGAATATAGGGATCGGTTTGACCAATACACTCAGATGCATACCTTGAGCCTGAGCAAACTGAGCGTCAACCAGATTAGCCCCGGACCCACTATCAAGAAGAACAGAAAATCTCTCCACTCTCGTACCAACCACCACCTCCACTGGTACAAGGAACTGAGAAGAACTAGCGGACGAAATACATACTCCCAGGTTGTCGTCCACCACACAACCTGGGATTAACAGTTTTCCGGCGACTTTTTGCTCAACAAGGCACGGGATGGACATCCCCCAACAAAATGTCCCTCTTTCCCGCAGAAGAAACACCTTCTAGTCCTGCGGCGTACCGCCAATCCCCTCCTACGAAATGATGTCCCTCCCAACTGCATAGGCTCCTCCGAACAGACAAGGGAACCTCAACATAAGGGACTTTAGTAGTAGGTGGAGTAACAACAGGGGGCGGAGTTACCTCGCACTCTCCCAGAGCCGTCTATCAGTACGGATAGCTAGGGCCATAGCAGCCTCCAGTGATGGAGGAGAATCATACTGAGCCAAAACGTCCTTTAATTTGTCAGAAAGCCCATGACAAAACTGGCTCCTAAGAGCTGGGTCATTCCACTGAGTATCTGTGGCCCATCTACGGAACTCAGAAGCAAATTCCTCCGCCGGACGATCTCCCTGCTGTATCTTACGTAATTTTGTCTCAGCAAGAGAGACCCGATCTGGGTCATCATATACCAAATCCAGGGCAGTAAAAAATCGATCTACTGACTGTAGAGCCGGGGATCCCGGAGGAAGGGAGAAGGCCCAGGATTGAGGGTCCCCTTGTAGGAGCGAGATAACAATTCCCACTCTCTGCTCTTCACTCCCTGATGATCGAGGCCGAAGCCGAAAATACAATTTACATGCCTCCCGGAAGGTGAAAAATTTGTCTCGCCCACCAGTGAACCTGTCCGGGAGAGCTACTTTAGGTTCAACTCTGGTTTGCTCCAGGGGAGACAAAACTTTGGACTTAATGTCCGTCAGCTCCATGGATAATCCCTGCAACTGCAGAGCCAGCTGGGCTACTGGATCCATGGCAACTGGGAATAATTTTATAGGCCAGTGAAAATGTCACGCGGTCTTATGATATGTGTACGATGTCAGTAAACTATTCTTAAAAGAACAACACTCTATACAACATATAGATTAGCAACATCAGCATGTAAATATAGAATAGATTTACCTGACACGATATCCGTTGAACTCAGGGTTAATCTTGAGGACTTGATACACTGTCACAGGAAAGAGGAGGACCGGGGGTCTAACCTGACCCTAAACTGGGGTCCTAACTAATCCCTCACCTTGGAGGTACTGATAATGGTTCAGAGGTCCAAGTCTCCAGCCTAACCCTGTCTCCTATCAGTCCCTGAACCCTGTAATCAGTCCTAAGAAGGATTCTGATTACCACCAAAGGGATATGGGCTGATCTCTGCTAAATACACAGATTAGACATATAAGACAGACTGGAGAAAACACAGACTTGCATACACACTCAAACACAGAAGGAACATAAATGATCTGGGATATTAAACTCTAAGCAAGGTTAGCTTAAAACAACTAAGGAGCTCTTTAACTTAAGACTATACAGATACAATCCTATCTGTGGTCTGCATGAAGAATTTCACTGGCAACTCCCAACACAGACAACCAGAGATTTAAAGGAAACCAATCAACAAATAATTAATTGCAGCCGGAAGAAACTGCACCCAGTCCCAGAACTGAGCACAGACAGAATTAACTCCCTAACTGCCAAACACAAAGAAACAGCAACTCAGCTGTGAGAAGTCAGAATGTGCAACCGCGACGATCTTCGTGGCGATGCACACATGACAATCGCGCAGGGTGGGGGCTCCCTGCGTGCTCCCCTGTGACCCTCAGAGCAGAGCGATGTGTCGCGCTGTTCTGAGGGTCTGTCCTCCCTCAGGTCCCTGGATCCAGTATGGCGCCGGGGTCCTGCAGGGAGGCGGCTTACTCAGCGCCTGCTGAGAGCAGGCGCTGAGGAAGCCTGCAGCGATGCCAGAGCGATCGCTGGTGTGACAGAGTGCTGTGCACACTGTCACACCAGCGATCTGATAAAATACTGTGATGTCCAACCCTGGGACAAAGTAAAAAAGTAAAAAAAATAAAATAAAAAGTGGTAAAAAAAATCATAAAAAAAAAAAAAAAAATATTCCCCAATAAATGCATTTCTTCCTGTAAATAAAAAAAACAAAACAATAAAAGTACACATCTGGTATCGCTGCATCTGTATTGACCCCCCCTATAAAACTGTCCCACTAGATAACCCCTTTAGTGAACCCCTTAAAAAAAAAAAAAACTAAGCAAAAAATCAATGCTTTATCATCATACCGCCGAACATAAAGTGGAATAACACGCGATCAAAAAGACCGATATAAATAAACATGACACTGCTGAAAACGTCATCTTGTCCCGCAAAAAAACGAGCCATCATACAGCATCATCAGCAAAAAATAAAAAAGTTATAGCTCGCAGAATAAAGCGATGCAAAAATAATGATTTTTTATATAAAATAGTTTTTATTCTATAAAAGCGCCAAAACATAAAAAAATGATATAAATGAGGTATCGCCATAATCGTACTGACCCGAAGAATAAAATTGCTTTATCAATTTTACCACACGCATAACGGTATAAACGCCTCCCCCAAAAGAAATTCATGAATTGCTGATTTTTGTTCATTCTAACCTCCCAAAAATCGAAATAAAAAGCGATCAAAAAATGTCACGTGCTCAAAAATGGTACGAATAAAAACGTCACCTCGTCCCGCAAAAAATAAGACCTCACATGACCCTGTGGGCCAAAATATGCAAAAATTATAGCTCTCAAAATGCGGTGATGCAAAAAACTACTTTTTGCAATAAAAAGCGTCTTTTAGCGTGACAGCTGCCAATCACAAAAACCCGCTATAAATAGTAAATCAAACCCCCCTTTATCACCCCCTTAGTTAGGGAAAAATAATAAAATTAAAAAAATTTATTTATTTCCATTTTCCCATTAGGGTTAGGGTTGCGGCTAAAGTTAGGGTTAGAGTTGGCGCTAACGTCAGGATTAGGGTTAGGGTTGGGATTAGGGTTAGGGGTGTGTTAGGGTTAGGTTTGTGGTTAGGGTTGGGACTAGGGTTAGGGGTGTGTTGGGGTTAGGGTTGGAGTTAGAATTGGGGGGTTTCTGCTGTTTAGGCACATCAGGGGCTCTCCAAATGTGACATGGCGTCTGATCTCAATTCCAGCCAATTCTGCATTGAAAAAGTCAAACGGTGCTCCTTCACTTCTGAGCTCTGCCATGCGCCCAAACAGTAGTTTACCCCCGCATATGGGGTATCAGCGTACTCTGGACCACAAGTTATTGTGCAATTTGTCCTATTTCTTCTGTTAGCCTTGGGAAAATAAAAAACTGGGGGCGACAAAATTATTTTTGTATGTTATAAATTTTCTGTGAAGCACTTGGGGCTTGATAGCGCTCACCACACTTCTAGATATGTTCCTTGTGGGGTCTATTTTCCAAAATGGGGTCACTTGTGGGGGGTTTCCACTGTTTAGGCGCATCAGGGGCTCTCCAAATGCGACATGACGCCCCTAGACCATTCCATCAAAGTCTGCAATCCAAAATGTCACTACTTCCCTTCCGAGCCCAGACGTGCACCCATAAAGTAGTTTTCTCCACATATTGGGTATCAGCGTACTCAGGACAAATTGGACAACAAATTTTGGGGTCCAATTTCTCCTGTTACCCTTGTGAAAATAAAATATTGGGGGCGAAAAAATCATTTTTGTAAAAAAAAAAGGATTTTTTATTTTTACGGCTGTACGTTATAAACTTCTGGGAAGCACTTCGGGGTTCAAAGTGCTCACCACACATCTAGATAAGTTCCTTGTGGGGTCTATTTTCCAAAATGGGGTCACTTGTGGGAGGTTTCCGCTGTTTAGGCACATCAGGGGCTCTCCAAATGCGACATGACGCCCCCAGACCATTCCATCAAAGTCTGCAATCCAAAACGTCACTACTTCCCTTCCGAGCCCCGACGTGCGCCCATACAGTAGTTTACTCCCACATATTGGGTATCAGCGTACTCAGGACAAATTGGACAACAACTTTTGGGGTCCAATTTCTCCTGTTACCCTTGTGAAAATAAAATATTGGGGGCGAAAAAATAATTTTTGTAAAAAAAAAAAAAGAATTTTTATTTTACGGCTGTACGTTATAAACTTCTGTGAAGCACTTTGGGGTTCAAAGTGCTCACCACACATCTAGATAAGTTCCTTGAGGGGTCTAGTTTCCAGAATGGTGTCATTTGTGGGGGGTTTCCACTGTTTAGGCAGATCAGGAGCTCTCCAAACACGACATGGCGTCCAGCCAATTCTGCGTTGAAAAAGTCAAACGGCGCTCCTTCCCTTCCAAACTCTGCCATGCACCCAAACAGTGGTTTACCCCCACATATGGGGTATCAGCGTACTCAGGACAAATTGCACAATAACTTTTGGAGTCTTGTTACCCTTGGGGAAAATAAAAATTGGGGTGAAAAGATCAATTTTGTGGAAAAAATATGATTTTTTAATTTTACTGCTCTTTGTTATAAACTTGTGTGAAGCACTTGGGGGTTCAAATTGCTCACCAAAGATCTAGATAAGTTCCTTAGTGGGTCTAGTTTCCCAAATGGGGTCACTTGTGGGGGGTTTCCACTGTTTAGGCACATCAGGGACTCTCCAAATGCAACATGGCGTCCAATCTCAATTCCAGCCAATTTTGGTTGGAAAAAGTCAAATGGTGCTCCTTCCATTCCGAGCTCTGCCATGCGCCCAAACAGTGGTTCCCCCCCACATATGGGGTATCAGCATACTCAGGACAAATTGGACAACAACTTTTGAGGTCCAATTTCTCCTGTTACCCTTGGGAAAATAAAAAATTAGTGACTAAGAGATAATTTTTGTGGGAAAAAAAAATAGGATTTTTTATTTTCATGCCCGGGCATTATAAACTTGTGTGAAGCACTTGGGGGTTCACAGTGCTCACCAAAGATCTAGATAAGTTCCTTAGGGGGTCTAGCTTCCAAAATGGGGTCACTTGTGGGGGGTTTCCACTGTTTAGGCTCATCTGGGGCACCACAAGCGGAACATGACCCCTTCAATGTTTGCATTCCAAAACGTTACTGCTTCCTTTCCAAGCCCTGCCGTGCGCCCAAACAGTTCCCCCCCCACATATGGGGTTTCAGCGTACTAAGGACAAATTGGACAACAACTTTTGGGGTCCAATTTCCTTTGGAAAAATCAAAAATTTGGGACTAAAAAAATCATTTTTGTGGAAAATTTTTTTTTTTTTTTTTCACACCTAGGCATTATAAACTTTTGTGAAACATTTTGGGGTTCAAAGTGCTCACAACAGATCTAGATAAGTTCCTTAGGGGGTCTATTTTCCAAAATGGTGTCACTTGTGGGGGGTTTCCACTGTTTAGGCGCATCAGGGGCTCTCCAAACACGACATGGCGTCCAATCTCAACTCCAGCCAATTTTACTTTGAAAAAGTCAAATGGCGCTCCTTCCCTTACGAGCTCTGCCGTGTGCCCAAACAGTGGTTTTCCCCAACATATAGGGTATTGGCGTACTCAGGAGAAATTGCACAACAACTTTATCTGCCCACTTTCTCCTTTTACCCTTGTCAAAATAAAAAAAAGTTTGTAAAAGATCATTTTTGTGGCTAAAAAGTTAAATATTAATTTTTTCCTTCCACGTTGCTTCAGCTCCTGTGAAGCACCTGAAGGGTTATTAAACTTCTTGAATGTGGTTTTGAGTACCTTGAGGGGTGCAGTTTTTAGAATGGTGTCACTTTTTGGTATTTTCTGCTATATAGACCCGTCAAAGTGACTTCAAATGTGAGGTGGTCCCTAAAAAAATGGCTTTGTAAATTTTGTTGTAAAAATGAGAAATCACTGGTCAACTTTTAACCTTATAATTTCCTAAAAAAAAAAATTTTGTTTCTAAAATTGTGCTGATGTAAAGTAGACATGTGGGAAATGTTATTTCTTAACTATTTTGTGTGACATATTTCTCTGTTTTAAGGGAAAAAAAATTCAAAGTTTGAAAATTGCTAAATTTTCAAAATTTTCGCCATATTTGTGTTTTTTTCAAAAATAAACGCAAGTTATATCGAAGAAATTATACTTCTAACGTGAAGAACAATATGTCACGAGAAAACATTCTCAGAATCGCGAAGATCCGTTGAAGCGTTCCAGAGTTATAACCTCATAAAGAGACAGTGGTCAGAATTTTAAAAATTGGCCCGGTCATTAACGTGTAAACCACCCTTGGGGGTGAAGGGGTTAAAGGCTCTTCAGAGATTTTTGGGTTTTGCCAATTTTTATCGTAAATTTATTGGTAATTTCTCCGGTATTGTTAAACCATTGACTGATTTGACCAAAAAGGGTTCTGATGTGGTGACTTGGCCTCCTGAGGCAGTCTCTGCGTTTCAGGAACTTAAGCAGAGATTCACTTCTGCTCCTGTTCTACGGTAGCCTGATGTTTCTCTACTGTTTCAGGTGGAGATTGATGCCTCTGAAATTGGGGCAGGTGCCGTTTTCTCCCAAAGAGATCCAGAGACCTCTAAGAGTAACCCTTGTGCCTTTTTCTCTCGAAAATTTTCTCCAACTGAACGTAATTATGACGTGGGTAATTGGGAGTTATTGGCCATGAAGTGGGCCTTTGAAGAGTGGAGCCATTGGCTGGAAGGAGCCAAACATCAGGTGGTGGTCCCCACGGACTATAAGAATCGGGTTTATCTCGAATCAGCCAAGCGACTTAATCCTAGACAGGCCAGGTGGGCCTTGTTTTTCACATGTTTTAATTTTGTGGTTTCTTTTCTTCCTGGCACTAAGAATGTTAAGGCGGATGCCCTCTCGAGGAGTTTCTTTGCGGACTCTCCTGAGTTATCTGATCCTACTGTTATTTTGAAAGGGGTGTAGTTCTTTCCGCCATCTCGCCCAATTTGAGACTGGCTCTGGAAGGGTGTCAGGAGGATAAACCTGAGCGCTGCCCTATTGGGAAATTGTTTGTCCCAGACCAGTGGAAGAAGAGTGTGATGTCTGAGATTCATAGTTCCGCGTTGGCTGGTCATCCCGGGATTTTTGGTACCAGAGACTTGGTGAGTCGGTACTTTTGGTGGCCTACTTTGTCTCGTGACGTCAGGGAATTTGTGCAGTCCTGTGGGACTTGCTCTCGCTCCAAGCCTTGCTCTCGCTCTAGTGGCTTGTTAATGCCATTACCTGTGCCCAAGAGGCCATGGATCCATATCTCTATGGATTTTATTTCCGACCTCCCTGTTTCTCAGAGAATGACCGTTATCTGGGTAACCTGTGATAGGTTTTCCAAGATGATACATGTTGTGCCATTACCTAAGTTACCTTCCTCCTCCGAATTGGTGCCTTTGATCCTTCAGCACGTGGTTCGGTTACATGGCATTCCAGAGTACATTGTGTCTGGCAGAGGAGTCCAGTTTGTTTCCAGATTTTGGAGGACATTTTATTCTAAACTTGGTGTTCAGTTATCTTTCTCCTCTGCTTTTCATCCTCAGACCAATGGACAAACCGTGAGAACAAACCAGACCTTGGAGACTTATTTGAGATGTTTTGTGTCTGCTGATCAAGATGACTGGGTCTCTTTTTTGCCTTTGGCTGAGTTTGCTCTTAATAATAGGGCTAGCTCTGCCACCTTGATGTCTCCATTTTTCTGAAATTTTGGGTTTCACCCTCGATTTTCTTCGGGACAGGCGGAGGCTTCTGTCTTTCCGGGTGTTGACTCTGTTGTGAAGCGAATGCAGCAGATTTGGGACCAGGTAGTGGAGAGGTTGTCTCTCTCTCTCAGGAGAAGGCCCAACGGTTTGCCAACCAGCATAGGACTGATGGTCCTCGGTTTAAAGTGGGGGACTTTGTTTCGTTGTCCTCAAGAAATATCCCTATGAGGGTTGCATCTCCAAAGTTTAAACCTAGGTTCATTGGACCTTATAAGATCATGGAGATTCTTAATCCTGTTTCCTTCTGTTTGCTTCTTCCAGGGACATTTAAGATCCATAACGTGTTCCACAAGTCCTTATTGAAGAGGTTTGTCGAGCCAGTGGTTCCTATGGCTGCGCCTCCTGACCCTGTTTTGGTTGAGGGCAATCTGGAGTATGTGGTTGAGAAAATATTGGATTCTCGTTTTTCTAGACAGAAACTCCAGTATTTGGTTAAGTGGAGAGGTTATGGTCAGGAGGACAATTCTTGGGTGTTTGCTTCGGACATCCATGCTAGGAGACTGATCCGTGCCTATCACCGAGCTCATCCTGATCGACCTGGTTGCACAAGTGAGGGTTCGGTGACCCCTCCTCAAGGGGGGGTACTGTTATGAATGTGCTAAAAATGGTTTCTGAGCAGAGGCTCCCTCTGGTGGTTACTGACAGTACTGAACCTTTCAGCGAGGAGTGGCAATCTGAGATCACGGACTGGTCTGATATAAGGGAGGTTCCCTCCCATGATGGTTGCCGGAGATCAATTGTTCTTGTCTCAATTGTGGTTCTTGGTTCATTTGGAAGCTTGCTGAGTCTTGCCTGCATCTTCTGCTATCAGATAAGATATTTTCTGCTTTTATTTTTGTGCTTGCTTTTTGCATTGTTCCCTGCACTTCTGTGGAGGTCAGCCAGGTCCCCTCGGGGGGCTTGTGCTCCTCTCAGTTTTTCTGGAGCCACTGTTGTTTGTTCATTTGCTTTTTCCTGATTTTTCAGTGGCTGCAGCTTAGTTTTGTTACACCAGAGAACTGATTTAGGTGGTAGAGGTCGTGTGATCTCAGGTGTTTTTGCAATCAGTAGAGTTGGTATTTTTTAGGGTTTTTTTGGATTGCAGTGAGTATCCTTTCCTGTACTTTTCTGTCTAGACAGATTGGGCCCCAGCGTTTGCTCATTCTATTTTCTGTCTATGTCCGTGTTTCTTCTTGTCTAACCGCCATTACATGTTTGGGGGCTTCCTATTTTCTTTGGGGATCTGCTCCGGGGCAGATAGCTTTCATCTTTCTGCCTTTAGGTGTAGTTATCTCTCAGGCTGTGATGAGGCATCTAAGATCAACGTAGGAACGCTCCATGGCTACCTCTAGTTGTGTGGTTAGTTCAGGTTACTGCAATCCAATAGGTTCCAGCCTCTCTGGTGTATTGCCGTTTTTGCTTACTCTCCTCAGCTACCAAAACATAACATCACACAATCTCATCCACCTAAATCAGATCTCTGATGTAACAAAACGCTATTCAGCAAATAAAAAGTAACAAAGGAGCAAAGCAAAAGTGCAGACACAAACGGAGCACAATTGCAGTGTCAGACCCCCAAAGGGGACAGGCTGCAGTCCACTGCAAGCTGCAAACCAGCAGAGAAAATCAAACAGAGAAAAAAAAAACAGCAAACACTTATCTGAAGGAGAGCAGGAAACTAGCAGTGCTTCAAGCAAGACCAGAAGGAACAATTGATAACCGGCAAGGCTGCTGGGAACTCAGGCCACTTATATCCTACCATTCAGCGCCAGCTGAAGGCCATTCAGTCATCAGTTCATTACCCTCAGCAACCAGCAGAGGGAGCCCCAGCTCAGAAGCCGCCTCCAGCATATTCACAACACTCTCCCTACTGAGAAACAGCGGCAGCAACCTCTCCCTACGGTAAGACCAGCAGAAGTAAAATGGCTGTCGGCGCTCAGTGCTTTTATAGCCACTGTGAAGCCACACAAAGCAAGCCAATCACTGGAATGCCCTTCTCTAAGATGGTGGTGGCTGCTGCCCATGTCATCGCATTGCCCACAGTGTGCGTCCTTGCTCATTGGCTGAGAAAAGGCACCTGCAAGCACTCTGGGAAAATCGACTTTGGCGCTAGGGTCGATGACCGCATGGCCGACCTCACGCTATAGTCGGGTTTAGCTTTGGCAAAAGTCGGTGATTTTTGAATCTGACCGACCTGTTTCGCTCAACTCTAGTCATGTGTAAAAAATGGTCTGCTTTTCATCAGTATTTCATCAGCATTGGATCACTCAGTATGTCAGATTTTAACATCAGAGTTTTCTATCACTGTGAAAAAAACTTATGGAAGCTTCTCAAGCTTCTCCTGTCAAGCAGTCTATGAAAAATTGATGGCACATGGATGGCATCTGAGTGCTGCCTGATTGGTCAAGGACCCTTTGACTTACCGTACATTGGCAAGTTTGTTCTGTGACTTGACTAATTATCGGACACGTCTCTGTGATTTTGTGCAGACCAGTCAAATAGAACTTGTACATAAAAAACTGAGCCCTAACACTATCCTCCCTCTTATCCTTGTCAGAATGAGTCTCAGACAATGAAGGAGGAATTCTGCAGCAATTTTTCTCTCCTCACTCTTCCTCCTTGATAATTATTTACTATTTCAATATCATCAAATTTTTCAAGGAAGTTTTTGAAGATTTGCAGTGAGCCTGCAGGCAGTGAAAGGGGAGCTAGAGAACGCTGGGAGATGAGGTTTTATAGATAGTTATACATGCAGTGTCAGATTGGTATGCCAAGCACCCACCAGTAATATTGACTCTGGGGCCCACTGTCCAGCTATATGCATGCTGTATATTACATTACCCTCAGTCAAAACTGAATGATGAGATACTGCTTTTGGCAGTGAATTAAGACAAATCCTAGACATATAAGTGGGTGAGGGACTCTCTCCACCAGGAGATTCACTTGTTCCTCTGTGAACCAGTCTGACCCTGTTCACATGTACTTTAACTATTTTGCAGTGTAAGGGGGAGGACCGCACCTCGGGTACCTGCGTGCTGTGGCCAGAACTGGTAAGGCTGCATCCCCTGTTCCCGGGGGGAAGCATTAGTGTGCTGGACCTTCCTCTGATAGAGGGGGCTGGGGGATAAAAAGGCAAAGTGTGCAGCAGGGGAGTTTGGCACCAATCCGAGGCAGCACGCAGTCAGAGGAGTGCTGCCCCCCTCCCCCAGACAGAGTACCAGCACTGTGATGGGCCTGCAGAGGGACTGCTGTGCAGAGGGGAGCGATGGGCTCAGCAGCAACACAGAGAGAGGAGTGCTTTATCCAGGGAGCACCAGCAGCACGCAGGCCAGCGTCCGTCGTTCTCCCACCACCAACAGCGGGGACCGGAGAGAGAGACGTGCAGTGTGAGCCTGGTGACTACCAGAGAGAAAGAGACGTGCAGTGTGAGCACAGTGATTACCAGAGGACAAGGCGCAGAACAATCGGTGTCCATGAGTACAGCACACGTGCCACATAAGAGAGACAAGGAATGGGACAGACACTTGCACCCTGACTTTGCCAGTGAATATTTGCCCAGGCACTTGTGCCCTGACTGAGCCAGTATATATTTGCCGAGCCACGTTGGGCTTGTACGGGACTGTGTCCGCATCCTTGTCAGCTACTGCAGCATATGAACTAGGGCTCAGCGGAAGGTACCGGAGATCGACCGCTGCCGCCAGAAGACCAGGCATTGTTGTCTACAGGACCCTATTGGAAAAGACACCGAGTTACAGTTTGAGGAACTTCTGACACAACTGCTTCACAGGAACTGCCGTTACCTGATCCTTTATTCTTGAACTCTGCATATCCTTTTGCAATTGGACAGTTTTTTCCCCTTGTTTAACCTAATACCTCACTGCATGCAGTTTTCCCCTGTTAAATAAAACTGTTAACCCTTGTTCTGCCTCCTGTCCGTCACTGCTTCTCGTAACCTGCTCACACAAACATATCAAGTGATAGTGAAGGTTATATTTATATGAAAAACATGTAGGTATCAGAACTTACCAATTTGAGCTCCGAGGGCCAGAGCCAAAACTACAAAAAAGAAGAATATAAATCAGACTTCTAGCAAAAAAGGTAACATTGAGATTGTGAAATAAAAGGAGGTTCAAGTCACTTGTGATACAACAATTGTAGGCAAAAAGTATAGATTGTTTAAAAAAAATACTGAAAACAAGCAAATGATATCATCTCTTTTTTTACAATTTGGGGAAAAAAATAAACTTACCGTATATACTCGTGTATAAGCCGAGATTTTCAGCACATTTTTTGTGCTGAAAATGCCCCCTCGGATTATACACGAGTCATTGGGCAGAAACCAGCGGGGGAGGGGGTGCCGCGGCAGGAGCTGGTGGCTGGGACATCATACTCACCCTCCCTGTGCCATCGCTGAACGTCCGCAATCCTCCGTTGTACCCGGCTTCCTGCAGCTCTCCTGTGCTGAGCGGTGACGTAATACCGCTCATTAAGGCCATGAATATGGACGCGACGCCACTCCCATTGGTGTGGCGTCCATATTCATGGCCTAAATGAGCGGTATTACGTCACGCTCAGCACAGGACAGCTGCAGGAATCCGGGTACAGCAGGATTGCCAGACGTTCAGCGATGGCACGGGGAGGGTGAGTATGATGGAGGAGGATAGGGGGAGCATGGAGGAGGACAAGGAGCACAGAGCATCAAAGGGGAGGATGGAGAGCACGGAGCAGGACGAGGGGGAGGATGGAAAGCACAGAGGAGCACAGAGCAGGATGGTGGGGGGATGGAGAGCACGTAGCAAGACGAGGGAGAGGATGGAAAGCACAAAGGAGCATGGAGTAGGACGGGGGGCACAGGAGAACGGAGCAGGAGGGGGGAGCACAGAGGAGGACGGAGCAGGAGGGGTGAGCACAGAGGAGGACGGAGCAGGAAGGGGGGAGCACAGCGGAGGACGGAGCAGGAGGGGGGAGCACAGAGGAGAATGGGGGAGCACAGAGCTGGATGGGGGAGCACGGAGCAGGACGGGGGGAGCACAGCAGGACGTCGGTTTATACACCCGGCTTATACTAGAGTCAATAAGCTTACCCAGTTTTCCGTGGCAAAATTAGGGGCCTCGGCTTATTCTCGGGTCGGCTTATACTCGAGTATATACGGTAAATATTTGTTACTGCAGTGTCCGTAAAAGTCTTAACTTTCAACATGTTGTATTACTTATTCTGCCTGCTAAATATAGTGAAAAAGCCAGAATCGCAAGGGAATTTTGTATAAAAAAAGTGATGAATAAAATGTTTTCCATGATACTGTTGTCCCATGAAAATCCAAAGCGCAACCCACAAAAAATCAATAGATTAATAGAAGAGTTAAGGGGGCTAACATATGGCAACAGAAAAAAGATTTTTCTTTTTGAAAAGTAGTAAAGCATAAAAAATGATATCTCTGAATACATACCAACATGATAACATGTTATTTTTCTTGTATAATGAACAACGAAAAGAATAAAACCAAAGCAATAATCACTGAATTGGACTGTTTTTCGAATCCACTAAAGGATTTTTTTCAAATTTTTCAGTAGATTGTGAGGTGAATTAAATTTTAGCATTCAAAGCTAAACTCATTCCACAAAAGTCAAGCTAAAAAGTCAATACTCATATGTAGAAATGTGCACATTTATTTGAATGGAATTGAATTCTCCTCGAATTTTCCAAAAATCCCTATTTTCCAGAATATGGATATTTTGCAGTTTGCCTCGCATGAATTCAGCAAAATGATGTTCAGCTGAAGTCATTTGCTGAACCATATAGGGACAGGCAAGTGGCTAAGAAAAAACTAACATTCGCTCTACCACTAACTTATCCAAATGCACCACAACCTGCTGTCCTTTCCTCAGCGCCTCTTCTTTTACCTTTCTATCGCAGGCATTCTCTTTGAATCTTCACTCCAGGCAAGATCTTCCAGCAGGACAAGGCCTTGGATCCTATGATCCATGCCATTGTGGTAAATGTTGCGATGTCATGATGTTACTACACGTATTGCCCAAATTACACCATGCCACAGGTTAAAGTCAGTCACAGGCCTTGTTAAACTGGAAGCCAGGGCCTGGAGTGACGAGGACCACAGAAAATGCACACAATAGGAAAATGAGAAAAGAAGAGGCTATGAGGACTGAAGGATGGGCTGTGGGGAGTGCAGGTGAGGTAAGTATTATTTTCTTTAACTTTTATCCTAGATTATGCTCTTGTACTGAAAAGATAGCAGAGCAGAATAAGGAACCTAAATTTGTAAAGAATATTTTCACTGCTATAAAAATTTTGTGATTTGCAGAATTTGAATCTTGACAGATGCACTCATCTCTACTCATATAGTGATGTCAACTGTAAAATAAAAAAATTAGGAGGTAGGGATAAACAAAAGCAAAAAACAAACTCAAAATGGCACAAACTGGAATGGGTTAATTTAAGAATTATTGAAAAGAATTCAGGACTGAAACATCCCATTATCCTATTGTGAAATGAAATTGATTCATTCATAGCAGTGATATTGTGGTATTTTAAAAATCAAAAAAGAAATATGTACATTAAGGAAGTAATTCTCAGATGTAACAATGGTATCCACACCATTGCTATCGTCAGTTGTGATATAAATAAGGGCTCAATTAGATGTCTTATTTTTCTCATATGCAAAAAGAGTCCATGTTTCGCAAGTCTTTTTGATCAGAGTTTCATCAACTTTTTTTAGTGTGCCTGTTTTTACAAATATGGCTTGGTCAGAGTTTCATCAGTGTCTGAAGCTTCTCCTATCTAGAGATGAGCGAATATCTTTGGCTTCCTCCTTATTCGGCAAGATATAGCGCTTACCGAACAAGCTGCCGTGGGAACCAGGATACCTTCGTCAGGAATCCGTTGTTATTCCGAAACGCGTAGGTTGGCTCTCTCTGCACTTCGTACTATCACGTGACCGCCAGAGGCACGTGATCCTGACGTCACGAAGGTCCTGGCAGGTCCTGTAGATGTCTGCTCCGGATCTCACCGCATGGGCTCTGAACTTCCGGCATAGTGAGGGTCTGTCACCGGCCGGGACAGCGCTCTCTCCAAGTGCCACGTCAAACATCACGGACCACGCTACACTGGATCAGTGATAAGTGACTTTTTATTATTATCAATTTTAATCATCTTTTTGTACGTTAAAGGGCAAAGAGATGTTAAACACACTACCCTGCTGGATTAATTTACCATTGTCAAGTGAAGCGTTATGCGCATTACCTTGTTTCTCTGACACCCAAGGTGCTATGCGCATTACCCCAGTGGATCCATTAATCATCGATACCTGAGCCTATGCAGAGGTTTTTTGAATTGAAGAAGTCTGTGTTTTGTGTCTTCTGTGAAAAGGCATTTGCCTCCGTCTATGTGCCTTTTTAGCACAAGTTATTCTAAAGTGCATCCTTCCGCACCTTACAAATATAGTGGAGACCTATACAGTGTATCCCTCTGTACCTCATATCTGATTTTAACCAACGGCCTAAACCTATACAGGTAATTATTAATAGCACTTTGTATCCCTAGCGCAGATATATTTGTAACTATTAAATTTCATATCTCCAAGTGGTTTTAGGTCTTTACTTGCTGCTGATTCAAAGTATTTACATTAGCGCCGCTAACCTCATTATATTAAGGTCTTTAAATTCTACTTTATTTTTAAATAAGCATGTTATGCACTTACCCATGAAGAGGAGAACCTTGGCCATTGCTGCCTCCACACCAGTATGGCGTGCAGCTTATGAGTTTTTATAGTTTATTGTTGTTATGACATGGGCTATGCATATGTCACCTATCAGGAAATAAACTAGTAATTGTGAAATTTCATTAACAAACAGGGTACTAGTACATGCAGTGACACTTGGCCCTTGATGTATTCATTCTGGAATTTAGTTGTAGCTACCACTAGTTTATCTGCTTACACATCAGACATGATGTGATTATGCAATGAGTACAAAAATCTTATCTTTATTTCCATTTATTTCATAGGCAAAGGGGTCTTTATTATGCAACATAGTCTGATAATCTTACAACTAACATTAAATAATTTAATCATAAGTGATAAAGTCAGTTTAGAAATGAATTAAGGTAAAGCCAAAAACAATACTTAACTATGGAAATAAAAAAGGTAAATCTTGTATCACTGATAAGCCAAGGAGATCTGATCAAATCAAGGTCACAGAGATATTATACACATTTACTGTGCCTTGAAAAAGTATTAATACCCTGTGAGCTTTTCCACTATTTTAACGCTATACACATGAATTTAATTGTACTAGCTTGGCCCATGCAAACTTTTCGCACATTGGTAGTCGGGGGAGCAGGAAATTTCAGAAAAAGCTAGCAGGTCAAATGTAAATGTATTTCATGAGATGATAAACACAGACAGGTATTTATATATGTAACTTGGTAATACAATACATTGGTTTGATAAGTAGAGGCCAAAAAATGTCTTCCCGTTGAGGTGCCACCTGCAGGTCATTGTGCCTTTTTGGAGGTTTATGAAAATAAATGTTTAAACTGTATTTAGTGATAAAATCGTGAATGTGTGGTTTGTTTGGCTGTTTCTTGCTGAAGGGAGCAAGTTTACCTTTCAAATGGTGTATCATTTGTGTGTGTGGGTCGAAGTAATCACTGAAAAAGCAGTGCATGTTTACAAATGTGTTTGCATATGTGACTCACCTGCAGGGAAGTGTGCAATCCTCCAATGTGCCTGAAATAGGCTGGGCAAGCACTTGAGCAAGATGGAAAGACCCCAAGGCAAATGTTTGGATTTGTTTGTGATGTCTGTAAGAAGCTTTGTGGTAGTGTGCTTCAGGGCTCCTTTCCACTTGCGCTGAAATTCGTCCGATTCTCGCATGTGAAATCCCAGCTCTGGCCCCGACACTCGGGAGTGGAGTGTGCGGCTGCATGTATTTGTATGCAGCTGCTCGTTCCACTCCTGAGTGCCGGCGCCAGAACTGGGATTTCACATGTGAGAATCGGATGATTTCCTCGCATGTGAGTATGAGCCCTTAGGGTAGTGTGCTGCCACCTCCAGGTAATTTGTCCTTTCAAATGTTGTATCATTTGTTTGTGTGGGCGTAGTATGAATGGAGCAAGTGTGCAATTCAATAGGCAGTGCAGGTTTACAAATGTGTTTGCATATGTGCCTCACCTGCAGTGAAGTGTGCAATCCTCCAATTTGGCTGAAATAGGCCGGGCAAGCAATTCGGCAAGCTGGAAAGCCCCCAAGTCAAATGTTTGGATTTGTTTGTGATGTTTGTAAGCAGCTTTGTAGTAGTGTGATTTGTGGTACTGTGGTGCCACCTGCAGGTCATTTTTCCTTACTGCAGGTTTATGAAAATTAATGTTTAAACTGTATTTTGTGATCAAATCATGGATGTTCGGTTTGTTTGGCTATTTTCTTGCTGAAGGGGGTAAGTTTACCTTTCAAATGGTGTATCATTTGTATGTGTGAGTGCAGTATGAACAGAGATACAAAGTAATCACCGAAAAACAGTGTTTAGAAATAATAGAATAGATTTTAATGGGATTTTATGTGATAGCCAAACGCAATATAGCAAATATTTGTTAAGTAAAAACCATTTGATATATTGTTTACTAAATATTTTAAAAATATAAATCTGAAATTTGTGCCATGCATTTGTATTCAGCCCCCTGTAGTCTGATACCCATAAATAAAATCCTGAGTGACCAATTGCCTCCAGATATCACATAATTAGTAAATCTATTCCTCACGTCTGTCCTTTATTCTCAGTATAATTACAGATCCTAGCTTTTTTCTCGTTGCATAAAACATTTCAGAAAAGGTATTAAACAGAAACCTGTAAAGTTCCATTTCTTAAAATATTCAAACAATTTATATAATAGTGTCTGTTCACATGTGTCAGATTTGATAAGATTTTACATGTCATATCTAATAAACGGGTTTTCAGCAAGTCTGTTAACATGCCACAAATATTTTCCTTTGAAATATTGTCCGGGCTGCAGAAATTGTTATTTATTATGACAGATTCTGGTCATAAAAAGCCAAGATTTAGCCGCACTGAATAAAAATAGGTTTATCCTCATTGGTTCAGCTACACACACATAACACATTCACAGCACATTTCTACAAGTCAGCCTCGAAAGTCTCAAAGTGCATGGGTGTGAACATAGTCTTAGAATCAATGCTGTTATGGGCATTTTTAATGCTCATGATTTGCATGGTTTTGTGAAATGCCATATGCATTTACTGCCTTTAACCATTTTTTGTTGATCCATAATTTTTTTTTAAATATTCTTATTCCTTCTACTAATACATACCGTATATACTCGTGTATAAGCCGAGATTTTCAGCACCTTTTTTTGTGCTGAAAATGCCCCCTCGGCTTATACACGAGTCATAGGGCAGAAACCAGCGGGGGAGGGGATGCGGCGGCAGGAGCCGGTGGCTGGGACATCATACTCACCCTCCTCGTGCCATCACTGAACATCCCTGCAATCCTGCGTTCTCCGCGGCTTCCTGCAGCTTTCCCCGGCTTCCTGCAGCTCTCCAGCGCTGAGCGGTGACGTAATACCCGTTCATTAAGGTCATGTAATATGGATGCGATGCCACTCCCATCTGCGTGGCCTCCATATTCATGGCCTTAATGAGCGGTATTACGTCACCGCTCAGCGCTGGAGAGCTGCAGGAAGCCGGGGAGAACGCAGGATTGCCGGCGGGACGTTCAGCGTTGGCACGGGGAGGGTGAGTATGATGAAGGAGGATGGGGGGAGCATGGAGGAGGACAAGGAGCATGGAGCAGGACGGGGGGGAGGACGGAGAGCACGGAGCAGAACGGGGGGAGGACGGAGAGCACGGAGCAGGACGGGGGAGGACGGAGAGCATGGAGCAGAATGGGGGGAGGACGGAGAGCACGGAGCAAAACGGGGGGAGGACGGAGAGCACAGAGCAGAACGGGGGGAGGACAGAGCGCAGGAGCAGGACGGGGTGGGCACAGAGGAGAATGGGGGAGTGCAGAGCTGGATGGGGGAGCACGGAGCAGGACGGGGAGGATGGAAAGCATGAGCAGGGCAGGATAATGGAGCAGGAGGAGGGGAGCACAGAGAAGAATGGGGGCACACAGAGCTGGATGGGGGAGCACAGAGCAGGACGGCAACTTATACACCCGGCTTATACATGAGTCAATAAGTTTTCCAAGTTTTTTGTGGCAAAATTAGGGGGGTCGGCTTATACACGGGTCGGCTTATACATGGGTATATACGGTACTTAAGCAAGTAATGTTCCAAAGCCACCATATAAGCTTCTTCATTGCTCGCAAACTTATGTTTTGACAAAGTCATATCAGGAACCCCCAGAACACATACAGGTGCTTCTCACAAAATTAGAATATCATCCAAAAGTTAATTTATTTCAGTTCTTCAATACAAAAAGTGAAGCTCATATTATATAGATGAATACATCTTAGTCCATAGAAACCTTCACAACTAAGGTCACACTCCAATATCGTAGTGCATAAACAAGCCCTCCTCAATGAAGGAGAGAGAATGTGTATGATAATCAATACTTTTATTTATACTTATATATTCATACATCAAATCAACAAGAGTAAAAAGGATGCCTCATGTCAGAGAACAGGCAAAATTTGCTAACCCCTCATTGCACTTTGTAAAATTGCCCAAATATAAATAGCTCCATGACTTGCTGTTTTTGCTGAATAATAGCAGGTATTAAAATTATATACTAACCTTTTATCAATAAGTAGATATATAAATAATTAATAATTCACATAAAGTGACCTAGTGCAATAAACAGGTATGTATCAGGTAGGAACTGAAATGGATGTAAACAATAGCCATTATTAAATAATCCAATAGTCCAAGTAAGTGAAAAATTGGGAAAACTTTGAAAGTGTCCCCAAGTGCAGTTGCAAAAACCATCAAGCGCTACAAAGACCTCCCCATGAAAGGAAGACCAAGAGTCACCTCTGCTTCTGAGGATAATTTTATCCGAGTCACCAGCCTCAGAAATCGCAGGTTTACAGCAGCTCAGATTAGAGATCAGGTCAATGCCACACAGAGTTCTAGCAGCAGACACATCTCTACAACAACTGTTAAGAGGAGACTTTGTGTAGCAGGACCTCATGGTAAAATGGCTGCTAGGAAACCACTGCTAAGGACAGGCAACAAGCAGAAGAGACTTGTTTGCACTAAATAACACAAGAAATGGACATTAGACCAGTGAAAAGCTGTGCTTTGGTCTGATGAGTCCAAATTTGAGATCTTTGGTTCCAACCACCGTGTCTTTGTGCGACGCAGAAAAGGTGAACGGATGGAATCTACATGCCTGGTTCCCATCGTGACGCATGGAGGAGGAGGTGTGATGGTGTGGGGGTGCTTTGCTGGTGACACTTGGGGATTTATTCAAAATTGAAGGCATACTGAACCAGCATGGCTACCACAGCATCTTGCAGCGGCATGCTATTCCATCCGGTTTGCGTTTAGTTGGACCATCATTTATTTTTCAACAGGACAATGACCCCAAACACACCTCCAGGCTGTGTAAGGGCTATTTGACCAAGAAGGAGAGTGATGGGGTGCTACGCCAGACGACCTGGCCTCCACAGTCACCAGACCTGAACCCAATCGAGATGGTTTGGGGTGAGCTGGACGCAGAGTGAAGGCAAAAGGGCCAACAAGTGCTAAGCATTTCTGGGAACTCCTTCAAGACTGTTGGAAGACCATTTCTGGTGACTACCTCTTGAAGCTCATCAAGAAAATGCCAAGAGTGTGCAAAGCAATCATCAAATCAAAAGGTCGCTACTTTGAAGAACCTATAAGACATATTTTCAGTTGTTTCACACTTTTTTGTTAAGTATATAATTCCACATGTGTTAATTCATAGTTTGGATGCCTTCAGTGTGAATGTACAATTTTCATAGTCATGAAAATACAGAAAAATCTTTAACCCCTTTTCTTAGGAAACATTAGAGTTACTATCGTCCATTAAAACCCGGTATTATGTCCATGACGGGATAGTTAGTCATATGCGATTATGCGCTTCCCGAGGGAAACGCAGATAATGCACCGGTAGTCTCATGAATTACAGATTGACACCGTGACTGTTGTGAGGAGCGTCACGGACCGTTCCCGGCACATTAACCCTAGCACACCGCGATCAAACATGATCGCGGTGTACTGGGGGCACAGGGGAGGATCGCGCAGGGTGGGGGCTCCCTGCGCGCCCCCTGAGACCCTCAGACCAGCGCGATGTGATCGCGCTGTTCTGAGGGCTTCCTCCCTCCCAGGACCCAGATCCAAGATGGCGCCGGGGTCCTGGAGGGAGGTGGCTACCTCAGTGCCTGCCGAGAGCAGGCACTGAGAATCCTGCATCTATGCCTGAGCGATCGCTGGTGTGACAGAGTGCTGTGCACACTGTCACACCAGCGATTTGATAAAATACAGTGATGTCCCACCCTGGGACAAAGTAAAAAAGTTAAAAAAATAAAAATAAACATGTTATAAAAAAAAATCCAAAAAAAAAAAAATATTCCCCAATAAATTAATTTCTTCCTGTAAATAAAAAAAACAAAACAATAAAAGTACACATATTATGTATCGCCGCGTCCGTAACGACCCCCCCTATAAAACTGTCCCACTAGTTAACCCCTTTAGTGAACCCCTTAAAAAAAAAAAAAAAAACGAAGCAAAAAATCAATGCTTTATCATCATACCGCCGAACAAAAAGTGGAATAACGCGCGATCAAAAAGACCGATATAAATAAACATGGTACCTCTGAAAACGTCATCTTGTCCCGCAAAAAACGAGCTGCCATACAGCATCATCAGCGAAAAAATAAAAAGTTATAGCTCGCAGAATAAAGCGATTCAAAAATAATTATTTTTTATATAAAATTGTTTTTATTCTATAAAAGCGCCAAAACATAAAAAAATGATATAAATGAGGTATCGCCATAATCGTACAGACACAAAGAATAAAACTGCTTTATCAATTTTACCACACGCGGAACAATAAAAGCGCTCCCCAAAAGAAATTCATGAATTGCTGATTTTTGTTCATTCTAACCTCCCAAAAATCGAAATAAAAAGCGATCAAAAAATGTCACCTGCTCAAAAATGGTACAAATAAAAACGTCAACTCGTACCGCAAAAAACCTCACATGACTCTGTGGGCCAAAATATGCAAAAATTATAGCTCTCAAAATGTGGCGATGCAAAAAACTATTTTTGCAATAAAAAGCGTCTTTTAGCGTGACAGCTGCCAATCATAAAAACCCGCTATAAATAGTAAATCAAACCCCCCATTATCACCCCTTAGTTAGGGAAAAATAATAAAATTAAAAAAATGTATTTATTTCCATTTTCCCATTAGGGTTAGGGTTAGGGTTGCGGCTAAAGTTAGGGTTAGGGTTGGCGCTAAAGTTAGGATTAGGGTTAGGGTTGGGATTAGGGGTGTGTTAGGGTTAGGTTTGTGGTTAGGGTTGGGACTAGGGTTAGGGGTATGTTGGGGTTAGGGTTGGAGTTAGAATTGGGGGGTTTCGCTGTTTAGGCACATCAGGGGCTCTCCAAATGTGACATGGCGTCTGATCTCAATTCCAGCCAATTCTGCGTTGAAAAAGTCAAACGGTGCTCCTTCACTTCTGAGCTCTGTCATGCGTCCAAACAGTAGTTTATCCCCACATATGGGGTATCAGCGTACTCTGGCCCCCAAGAGTTATTGTGCAATTTGTCTATTTCTTCTGTTACCCTTGGGAAAATAAAAAACTGGGGGCGAAAATATCATTTTTGTACAAAAAAAATTATTTTTTTGTTTTTATGGCTGTACATTATAAACTTCTGTGAAGCACTTGGGGCTTCATAGCGCTCACCACACACCTAGATAAGTTCCTTGTGGGGTCTATTTTCCAAAAATGGGGTCACTTGTTGGGGATTTCCACTGTTTAGGCGCATCAGGGGCTCTCCAAATGCGACATGACGCCCCCAGACCATTCCATCAAAGTCTGCAATCCAAAACGTCACTACTTCCCTTCCGAGCCCCAACGTGTACCCATACAGTAGTTTTCTCCCACATATTGGGTATCAGCGTACTCAGGACAAATTGGACAACAACTTTTGGGGTCCAATTTCTCTGTTACCCTTGTAAAATAAAATATTGGGGCGAAAAAATCATTTTTGCAAAAAAAAAAAAGAGATTTTTTATTTTTACGGCTGTGCGTTATAAACTTCTGTGAAGCACTTCGGGGTTCAAAGTGCTCACCACACATCTAGATAAGTTCCTTGTGGGGTCTATTTTCCAAAATGGGGTCACTTGTGGGGGGTTTCCACTGTTTAGGCGCATCAGGGGCTCTCCAAATTCAACATGACGCACCCAGACCATTCCATCAAAGTCTGCAATCCAAAACGTCACTACTTCCCTTCCGAGCCTGACGTGCGCCCATACAGTAGTTTTCTCCCACATATTGGGTATCAGCGTACTCAGGACAAATTGGACAACAACTTTTGGGGTCCAATTTCTCCTGTTACCCTTGTGAAAATAAAATATTGGGGGTGAAAAAAACATTTTTGTAAAAAAAAAAAGATTTTTTTATTTTTACGGCTGTGCGCTATAAACTTCTGTGAAGCACTTCGGGGTTCAAAGTGCTCACCACACATCTAGATAAGTTCCTTGTGGGGTCTATTTGCCAAATGGGGTCACTTGTGGGGGGTTTCCACTGTTTAGGTGCATCAGGGGCTCTCCAAATGTGACATGACGCCCCCGACCATTCCATCAAAGTCTGCAATCCAAAACGTCACTACTTCCCTTCCGAGCCCCGACGTGTGCCCATACAGTAGTTTTCGCCCACATATTGGGTATCAGTGTACTCAGGACAAATTGGAAAACAACTTTTGCGTTCCATTTCTTCTGTTACCCTTGTGAAAATAAAATATTGGGGGCGAAAAAATCATTTTTGAAAAAAAAAAAAAAAAAAGATTTTTTATTTTACGGCTGTACGTTATAAACTTTAGTGAAACACCTGGGGGTTCAAAGTTCTCACCACACATCTAGATAAGTTCATTGAGGGGTCTAGTTTCCAAAATGGTGTCATTTATGGGGGTTTCCACTGTTTAGGCAGATCAGGAGCTCTCCAAACACGACATGGCGTCCAGCCAATTCTGCGTTGAAAAAGTCAGACGGCGCTCCTTCCCTTCCAAACTCTGCCATGCACCCAAACAGTGGTTTACCCCCACATATGGGGTATCAGCGCACTCAGGACAAATTGCACAATAACTTTTGGAGTCTTGTTACCCTTGGAAAAATAAAAATTGGGGTGAAAAGATCATTTTTGTGGAAAAATATGATTTTTAAATTTTACGGCTCTACGTTATAAACTTGTGTGAAGCACTTGGGGGTTCAAATTGCTCATCAAAAATCTAGATAAGTTCCTTAGGGGGTCTAGTTTCCCAAATGGGGTCATTTGTGGGGGGTTTCCACTGTTTAGGCACATCAGGGGCTCTCCAAATGCAACATGGCATCCAAACTCAATTCCAGCCAATTTTGGTTGGAAAAAGTCAAATGGTGCTCCTTCCATTCCGAGCTCTGCCGTGCGCCCAAACAGTGGTTTCCCCCCACATATGGGGTATCAGCGTACTCAGGACAAATTGTACAACAACTTATGTGGTCCAATTTCTCCTGTTACCCTTGGGAAAATAAAAAATTAGTGACTAAAAGATAATTTTTGTGGGAAAAAAATAGGATTTTTTATTTTCATGCCCGGGCATTATAAACTTGTGTGAAGCACTTGGGGGTTCAAAGTGCTCACCAAAGATCTAGATAAGTTCCTTAGGGGGTCTAGTTTCCAAAATGGGGTCACTTGTGGGGGGTTTCCACTGTTTAGGCTCATCTGGGCACTGCAAACGGAACATGACCCCCATTAACGTCTGCATTCCAAAACGTTACTACTTCCTTTCCAAGCCCTGCCGTGCGCCCAAACAGTTTCCCCCCCCCCACATATGGGGTATCAGCGTACTCAGGACAAATTGGACAACAACTTTTGGGGTCCAATTTCCTTGGGAAAATTCAAAAATTTGGGACTAAAAATCATTTTTGTGGAAAATTGATTTTTTTTTTTTTTCACACCCAGGCTTTATAAACTTTTGTGAAACACTGGAGGGTTCAAAGTGCTCACAACAGATCTAGATAAGTACCTTAGGGGGTCTAGTTTCCAAAATGGTGTCAATTGTGGGGGGTTTCCACTGTTTAGGCGCATCAGGGGCTCTCCAAACGCGACATGGCATCCAATCTAAATTCCAGCCAATTTTAGTTTGAAAAAGTCAAACGTCGCTCCTTCCCTTACGAGCTCTGCCGTGTGCCCAAACAGTGGTTTTCCCCCACATATGGGGTATTGGCGTCACTGCTAGGGAAAATGCAACAAGCATGAATCTGTTTTCACTATAATAACCTTGAAATAAATAACCAGTGAAAAGCATGTGTTGTGGTCTGATAGTAAATTTCATTTTTTCCTCCACCGTGCTTTGATGTGAACGCACGAAAGGTAATGAATTTCTACAATGTGGTTCTCGGACCTTGGAGGGGGTTGAGGTTGGTTGCTTGTGTGACCTTGTGGGATTTATTCATTGACCATACTGAACCCTCATGGCTCCACACATCTTGAGGGTGTATTCCTAACGATTTGGTTATTGGGTAATTTTTGTTCAAATGAGACAATACCCAACAACCTCCACTGTTAACTTTTACCAAAAAATAATGGGTTCCAAACTTGGCTTCAAGTCACCATGAACTGACCATTCGAGATGTTTTGGGTGATACCTGAGTAAGGCAAAAAAAATTCAAATTTGGAAATTCCTTCAAACTTTGAAAAATTTCGGACATATTTGGCTCATTCAAAAAATGAAAGCAAAGCTAATATCAATCAAAAGGGCTTTTAAGAACCTATAAGTACATATATTCAGAGTTAAAACTTTTTTCGCTAAGATCCTTAAGTTCCAGCAGTTTAATCATAATTTGAGCATCAGTGGTGAATTTGTACAATTTCATTAGTCAAAAATACAGGAAAAATCTTTAAATGAGAAGGTGCGTCCAAACTTTTGGTCTGTAGTGTTTATATATATATATTATATTATGTAAAGTCATTACAAACAGAGTAATTATATCAAGTGTTTATTTTTGTTAATATTGATGATTATGGCTTACAGCCAGTGAAAAACCAAAAGTCATTATCTCAATAAATTAGATTACTTTATAACAACAGCTTGAAAATTTATTTTTAAATCCTAAATGATGGCCTACTGATATGTATGTTGTTCAGTAAATGCACTCAATACTTGGTCGGGGCTCCTTTTGCATCAGTTACTGCATCAATGCGGCGTGGCATGGAGGCAATAAGTGTGTCACTGCTGAGGTGTTATGAAAGCCCAGGTTGCTTTCATAGCAGCCTTCAGCTTGTCTGCATTGTTGGGTCTGGTGTCTCTCATCTTCCTCTTGACAATAGCCCTTACATTCTCCATGGGTTAAGGTCAGGGAGTTTGCTGGCCAATCTAGCACAGTGATACTGTTGTTTCTAAACCAGGTGTCATGGCTCTGGACGGGAATTCCTTTCATCGTCCTGGGCTTGCTGGGGTTAACTTTTCATGGCCTTTCTTTGGTCTGGGGAGGGCTATATTTACCCGCCCTTGTGTGGGGTTCCTTGTCAGTGATACTTCTGTTCTCGGCTGAGCAGCTGACCTTGTTATACTCATGCATACCGCTTGTTCATGTGTGCTTGTTCTGTCTATGATTCGGCTTGTCCCTCGTTTTGTGTCTGCGCTCTGATTCGGTTCCTCTGCTATTCTCCAGTTCTGATCTTTTGCTTGCCCTCTGACTACCCCTTGTCTGTGCCCTTGGTTACTGCATTCCTGTCCAGTTTTCGACTTCGACTTGTATTTGACTGACCCCTCGGTCTCATTCCCTGGATACTGCGTTACACTCTGGTTATTGAACTTGGCTTGTTTGACCTCTCTCTCGGCTCTGCCGTGTCCCGCTCTCACTCTTTCCTTCGCACGGGGGTTAGCCCCACCTCCAGCCACTCCCCCAGTGGTCACGTGTCTTAGTTCCTGTTGGCACTCAGCAGTAGCCACACAGTCCAGTCACTCTCCCAGTGGTCAAGTGTCTTGGGTCGTGTTGGCACTCAGCAATAGCTACATGGTCCAGCCATTACCCCGGTGGTCACCATCTCGGGTCCTGTTGGCACTCAGCAATAGCCACAGGTCCAGCCACTCCCCCGGTGATCACGTGTCTAGGGTCCTTCATTCTTCACACTCCTATCTGAGACTGTTGTTTTCCCACTCTTCCCCTGGTGTGTATACTATAGACACACAATCGATGTGTCCATCACACCAGGTATTGGTACTTTTGACAGTGTGGACAGGTGCCAAGTCCTGCTGGAGAATGAAATTTCCATCTCCAAAAAGCTTGTTGGCAGAGGGAAGAATGAAAAGCTCTAAAATTTCCTGGTAGACAGCTGCACTGACTTTCGTATTGATAAAACAGAGTGGACCTACACCAGCAGATAACATGGCTCCCCAAACCATCTCTTGTGTGGAAACGTCACACTAGAGACCTCAAGCAGCTTGGATTGTGTGCCTCTCCACTCTTCCTTCAGACTCTGTGACCTTGATTTCCAAATGAAATGCAAAATTTACTTTCATCTGAAAACATCACATTGGACCACTGAGCAAGAGTCCAGTTCTTTTTCTCCTTGGCCCAGGTAAAACGCTTTCATTGTCTATTGGTAGCCCATGTCCTGTATACATATATGTGGGGACTCTTGAAGCAATGACTCCAGCAGCAGTTCCTCCTTGTGAATCTCCCCACATTTTTAAATGGCTTTTTCTTAACAATCCTTTCAAGGCTGCGTTTATCCCGATTACTTGTGCACCTTTTTCTACCACACTCTTTTCTCTCATTTTGCATTAATATACATCACTCTGTGAACAGCCAGCTTCTTTAGCAATGACCTTTTGTGGCTTACCCTCCTTGTGGAATGTGTCAATGTATGCCTTCTGGACATCTGTCAAGTCAGCAGTCTTCCCCATGATTGTGGAGCCTACTGAAACAGACTAAGGGACCTTTTTAAATGCTTAGGAAGCCTTTGCAGGTGTTTTTTTGTTAATTATTCTAATTTATTGAAATAATGACTTTTGGGTTTTCATTGGCTGTAAGCCATAATCATCAACATTTAACAGAAATAAAAACTTGAAATAGATCACTCTGTTTGTAATGACTCTATATAATATATGAGTTTCACTTTTTGTACTAAAGAACTTAAATTATTTAACGTTTTGACAATATAATTTTGTGAGAAGCATCTGTATTTTGGGGATAATCTTGTAAAGATTGCTCACCTTAACCAATGACTTAAGTGCCTCAATAACCAAGATACAGGCAAGATTGGGATATGGAATCGAATGGATATTCTGATCTTCACCTTGTAACATATCCAGATAGATATTGACTTCAGGTCCTCAAAATAGTCATTGATCAGTAATAGAAGATAAAAGAAGCTTTATTATAAAGATAAAAGTACAGTCACCCGAAGAACATGCAAGATGTGACTGGCCTTGGATGATTATTTTAGTAAATTAGGAGTACAGTAAGCCAGAATCAAAACCAGGAAAGTGACACTACTGAAACCAGGGGTGGAGTTAAAGGTCTTACAAGACTCTTCTGTAGAGATGGGCGAACCCGAACAGTAAAGTTCAGCGTCCGTATCGAGCACCTACTGTTCGGGCACGGACACTGAACACAGACTTCACCAGAAAGTCTGTGTTACTGTTCGAGTTCGGCTGCCCGAACACCAGGTATTTGTCGCGCTGTCATGTGCATAACAGCGCGGCAAACACCCCTTCTGATCCGCAGTGAAATCATCCCTGTCGGTCAGAGAGCCACGGTTCCCATGCTGTCAAAAGACAACATGAGCGCTCAGCTGTGATTGGAGGTATACAGTTTTCCTCCGGTCACTGGTGTCAGCTGATGGGACTACTGATCCCATCATCCGATACCAGCTGCTGTTAATTACAGTGCAAGCCGAAGCGGTGGATGGGAGCATTCATCCGCAGCTCCTGTGCTGCAAATAAATTGAAAAAAAACAGCGTGGGTTCCCTTGTATTTTTGATAACGAGCCAGGCAAAATTCACAGCTGGGGTCTGCAACCCACTGCAACCCTCTTCTGTTAGCTTCAGCAAGGCTAGTTATCAAGAATAGAGGGGCCCCCACACTGTTTTTTAATTATTTAAAGAAATAATTTAAAAAAAAACAGCTTGGGGTCCCCCCTATTTTTGACAACCAGCCTTGCTAAAGCTCACAGCTGGGGGCTGGTATTGTCAGGCTGGTAAGGGGCCATGGATATTGGCCCCCCAGCCTAAAAATAGCAGCCCACAGCTGCCCAGAAAAGGCATATCTATTAGATGTGCCAATTCTGGTGCTTTGCCCAACCCTTCCCACTTGCCCTGTAGCGGTGACAAGTGGGGTGATAGTTGGGGGGATTGATGTTACCTTTGTATTATTAGGTAACATCAAGCCCTGAGGTTAGTAATGGAGAAGCATCAATAAGACACCTATCCATTACTAATCCCATAGTCACATTGTAAGAAAACACAGACACCCAGACAAAAGTCCTTTCATTGAAAGAATGACACAGACTCCTTTAATAATCTTAATTAAACCATACTTACGACCTCGCCTAATTCCACTGAAGCCCTCGGTCTCCTGTAATAAAGCTAAAACAAAAAAACAACAATATACCATACCTGTCCATACCTGTCCATCGTTCTGTCCCACACCATAATCCATGCTGGGGGATTAATAGTTTTCAACCTGGACGGTGCCAAGATGTGACCCAGGGCCGGCTCCAGGTTTTTATGGGCCCCGGGCGAAAGAGCCTCAGTGGGCCCCTTTAACACAGACCACAATTCATGATGCACAGATACAGCAGAGAAATATAGGTACAGTACAATGCCAAATACTTCACTTCTTCCATTATATGAGCGATATCTATTGTAAATTGTACAATATCTCAAAAACCGCCAAATCCTCACAGCGCACAGAACAGACTGGACAGTACAGTCCTTCATACAATATTATGGGCACCACAGTCTCCCCCTCATCACCCATATAATACCCCATGCAGGATGTCACCCCCCATATAATGCTCCATACAGAATACTGGACCCAAAATAATTGTCATTTATAGTGTACAGTTCCTATAGCGTCTTGTGCTTGGGTGCGAGGAAAACACATGAGACAGAGGTTGATATGAAATGACTTGTATTACTTCATACAAGCATGCGGAAAAGGTCACACAGTTTGCAGGAACAGAGGCAGGAGACACAGCAGGCCAGAGTAACTTCAAGCTCTACAATAACTCTCCAAAGCAGGTTCAGGATCTCTTCTCTGTACCGTAATTCCTCTGCAAACATGGATTCACCAAACAGCAGGTTTCCAGAGTCCAAAAGTGTTCCAAGGTTCCTCAGTAGGAAATAGATGGAGTACAAAGTCCAAGGCTTCCAGGAGTCAGGTCACAGACTGACTGAGGCTTGATTCAGGAGCACTGATTGTTCAGCTGAGGCTGCTTAAGAAGCAAGAGGGAGAGAATCAGGGCGGGAACATGAAAACTGGAAACTCCATATTAACTGAGGGCAAGAGCTGCAGAAAGACAGAAAGCAAAATGGCCGACGGGAAACTGAGTTTCAAGGAACATGTCAACAGAGACAAAGAACCTTACATTACTCCCCCCTTAGGGACAACCTCCGGATGACCTCAGACCAGGCTTGTCTGGGTACCTCTGATGAAACTGGCGGAGCAGGCGAGGAGCATTTACATTATTGACTGGTTCCCATGAGTTGTCCTCCACTGGGTAGCCCTGCCATTTAATCAAATATTGCAACTGATTTCTGTACAACCTGGAATCTAGAATCCTTTCCACCATAAATTCTTCCTGACCATCGACCAGCACTGGGTCAGGGCAAGGAGAAGAACGTCCAGGAAACGTATTGGGTGTTGCAGCCTTTAGTAGGGATACATGAAAGACAGGGTGGATTCTCATAGTTCTGGGCAGTTGAAGACGACAAGCAACAGCACTTATAATCTTACTGATCTTATAAGGTCCAATGTACTTATGTCCCAATTTAGACGATGGAATCTTTAATTTAAGATTTCTGGTTGACAGCCAGACCAAATCTCCTACCTTGAAAGCTGGTGCAGGTTTACGAAATTTATCTGCTGCTTTCTTGTACCTTTCCTGAGCCAATTCTAGATTTTCCTTTAGAAGATCCATATTCTTTTCTAAAGAAGTGATTCTTTCAGCCACTGCCGGCAAGGGCATATCTATGGGAAATCGAGGAAGAATGTTAGGATGATAACCTAGATTGGAGTAAAAAGGAGACTGCTTAGTGGAGGCGCTCTGAGAGTTGTTATAAGAGAACTCAGCCAGTGGAAGTAGATCCACCCAATCATCCTGTAGGTGGCAGATAAAACAGCGGAGATACTGCTCCAGGGTCTGATTGGTTCGTTCTGTCTGTCCATTAGTCTGGGGATGAAAAGCAGAAGAAAGGTTTACTTTAATGTCCAATGCGGCACAGAAGTTTTGCCAAAACCTTGAAGTGAATTGCACCCCTCGATCCGAAATGACCTCATCCGGTACTCCATGTAAGCGAAACACATTCTTAATCATCAAGTCTGATGTCTGTTTTG
>JARQOD010009118.1:0-32731 GCA_033576555.1 Oophaga sylvatica | reverse complement strand
CATCCACCATGGACAAAATTTTTTTGCAGCAGGAATATAAGTGTTATTTATGGAAAAAATGATATGGCATTTTCAGTGCTTACCATATTGGGAAATATTTGAAGCAGACACATGCATCTGACAGGAGGCTCCCATTGGTGTGAAGAGTTGTGTTCGCAGGCATCTCATCCGGGGTGATGCTGAAACTCCCTATTGCCTTGTGCTCTCACAGTCTCTCAGCATAGCAAGGTGGGTTTCCCCTCGTTGGTAAGCGCATATCAGCAGGTGAGCGAAAGGCAAAAGTGCGCGACAGACAGGTGACACAAAGGGTGAGAACACAGAAAATTCACATACCACACTTTTAGCAAGCTATAACTAGTGTTCATTCCGAACCGCAATATCGGGTATCGGCCGATATTCCGTTACGGAATTCCGATACTTAATTTCCGATACTTTTTCAATATCTTTACCGGAATCGGAAGTTCCCATAATTCTTTGAAGGCAATGTGATTTAGCACCAAGATAATTTCTTAGAAGTTGGGCACATCCTGAATCTGCGTATCTTAAACTAATGGTTGGCTGTGATTGGTGCTGAAATGATGTCAAAGCACATAAAAGGCGCCGCCCATTTTGCGTCACTGTGCTGGAACCAGTTAGGGACAAAAAGTACCTGCCACTCTGAGGGACAGTTAATATTGCGATTTTGTGTACTACTGGCTTGAGGCAGGCTATTTCAACCCGCTTTAAAGCTTCATTTTGCCAGTGTTTTTAAAGTCTGTCAAGGTGTGTGGTGACAGGCATGCCGCAGTTTCTCGCTCCACCGCTGTTTGGCATCTGCACGTGTCACTGAATCTTTTTTTTTTTTATTTATTTTGTGGAATTGGTGCACTCCATTTTTAGAAAAAAATCAAATCTATTAGTGTGAGGCTTCCATCCGATACAATACATTGTTCAAACAATAGAAGTACAGAAAGGAGCCTTTCACACTACGACAGTTGTCTGCAGGGGTTTTCTGTATCGTGAGTTTTAATTTTGTGATCGATTACGCTCCATTATTCTTCAACCACTGCCGGTTGTGTTGCTGAGCGTGTGTCACGCCTATCCCCTTCACTTTTTTCTCTAATTGGGCGCTCCATTTTAGTGGAAAAAAATCAAAACTATAGTGTGACGCGCTTCCACCGTAACAATACTTGGTTGCAAACACTATGAAGTAACAAGGGGGCCCTTTAACAGCTACTGAAAAGTTGTTTTCATGTTCACCTGTAGTCTTGAGCTTTTTCATTTTTTGAGGGCAATTACGCTCCATTTGTTCTTCAACCCGCCGGTTGTAGTCTGCGGGGGTTTGTCACTGCCTATCCTTCACATTTTTCTCTAATTGGTCTGCTCCATTTTATGGAAAAAAATCTAATCTATTAGTGTGACCGCCTTCCTCCTAACAATACATTGGTTGCTAACATTAGAAGTAGACAAAGGGCTTTAACGCTACTGAACATTGTGTTTCAGTGTTCACTGATCTGTAGCTTTTCTTTTTTTGAGTGAATTACGCTCCGTTTGTTCTTCAACCATGCCGGTTGTAGTCTGCTGACGTGTGTCACTGCCTCATCCTTTTACATTTTTCTCTAATTGGTTCTGCTCCTTTTTAGTGAAAAAAATCTAATCTATTAGTGTGACGCGCTTCCATCCGTATACAATACATTGGTTGAAAAAAACCATAGAATAACAAAGGGGCCTTTAACAGCTACGAACAGTTTGGTTTCAGTTCACTGGTAGCTGTGAGCTTTTCATTTTGTGAGTGCAGATTCCTCCATTTGTTCTTCAACCACTGCCTTGTAGTCGCTGACGGTGTCACTGCCTCATCCTTCACATTTTTCTTAATGGGGGCTGCTCCATTTTAGTGGAAAAAAATTAATCATTAGGTGAGCTTCCATCCGTATACAAAAACATTGGTTCAAACCTATAGAAGTGACAAAGGGCCTTTAAACACTCTGAACGTTGTGTTTTTAGTGTTCACTGAGTCTTGACTTTCATTTTGTAGTGCAGATTACGCTCCAGTTTGTTCTTCAACCACTGCCGTTGTATCTGCTGAGGTGTTCATGCCTCATCCTTCAAATTTTTCTCAATTGGGGCTGCTCCATTTTAGGGAAAAAAATTAAATCTATTATTGACGCGCTTCCATCCTTACAAAACATTGGTTGCAAACACTATAGAAGTAAAAAAGGGGGCCTTTAACAGCACTGAACATTGTTTTCAGTTCACTGTAGTCGTGAGCTTTCATTTTGTGAGTGCAGATTACCTCCAGTTTGTTCTTCAACCACTGGGTTGTAGTCTGTGACGTGTGTCACTCCCCAATCCTTCAATTTTTCTCTAATTGGTGCTGCTCCATTTTAGTGGAAAAAAATTAATCATTATGTGACCGCTTCCACCGTATAAATACTTGGTTGCAAACACTAAGAAATAGACAAAGGGCCTTTAAAGCTACTGACGTTGTGTTTCATGTTCCTGTAGTCTGTGACTTTTCATTTTGTGAGTCAGATTACCTCCATTTGTTCTTCAACCAGCCGGTTGTAGTCTGCGAGCGTGTTTCCTGCCTCTCCTTCCATTTTTTTAATTGTGCTGCTCCTTTTTAGTGGAAAAAAATCTAATCTTTAGTGTGAGGGGCCTTTCCACCGAACAATACATTGGTTGCAAACACATAAAGTAACAAAGGGGCCTTTAACACACTAAACAGTTGTGTTTCATGTTCCTGAGTCTGTGGCTTTTATTTTTTTGAGTGCAGATACGCTCCATTTTTCTTCAACCCTGCCGGTTGTAGTCTGTGAGCGGTTCACTGCCTCACCTTCACATTTTTTCTAATTGGCTGCCCATTTTAGTGGAAAAAAACTAATCTATTATGTGCGCGCTTCCATCCTATACAATACATTGGTTGCAAACACTATAGAAGTACACAAAGGGGCCTTTCACAGATACTGAACATTTGTTTTCAGGTTTCACGTACTGTGAGCTTTTCATTTTGTGAGTGCAGTTCCTCCTTTTGTTCTTCAACCACTGGCGGTTGAGTCTGGACGTTGTCACTGCCTCTCCTTCACATTTTCTCTAATTGGTGCTGCTCCATTTTAGTGGAAAAAAATCTAATCATTAGTGTGACGCCTTCCACCGTATACAATTTTTGGGTTGCAAACACTATAAGAAGTACACAAGGGGCCTTTCCACGATACTGAACAGTTGTCTGCAGGGTTCACTGTAGTCGTGAGGAAATAACCACACTTAGGCCCTTATAACTTTTCTGACTTTCTTTATCAATCTACCAAGATGAAGAATCAGTGGAAGGGGCACGGGTCGTTCGGGCCGTGGATTTGCAGGGGGGGACGTGGGGATTCTGTGGCTGCTGCCCACCCAGTGCACGCACCCACCATTTTCCCCTGACGTTCCTTTTTTCGCACTTTTTGGACTCGCGTCCCCCCTGCTGCTGAAGAACAAATTGAAGCGTTGTTGGTTGGATGGCAGCCAATGCATCGACTTCAAAGTTCCACCTCCTCTCGGACCAGCACTGTTGAACAACCTCAGTCCCCCCACCGCCTGCCAAATTGCCCAGGCAGTCAAGAGCTCTGTACAGGAGCCAGCTATTCTCTGCTTCTGTTTCAGAATCGTTGGCTTCAACAGGGGCCCAGCCAAGCAGCATTCTGGAATGTGAAGAAGAGGCATATGCAGTGATGCGCAACAGCTGTGCTCTCTGAATCTGAAGGGCGGGTGAGCCCCTGCCGATGGCAGCACACCGCAGAACGCTTGATGAGAGAGACCAGTTGCCAGTTTCTGTTGACTGGTGTGGCCAACCACCCAACAACACAGGTTTGAAGAGGGTATGGTGGAGATTAGGTCCAAACCCAACAGGCGGGGAACGGAAGGGGTGGGAGCCTTGGGAAGAATTGCCCCAACGGCCAAACGGGGAAGGTAGGTGCAACCGCTTGCCTTACCCCATTTGGACCCGTTCGGAGCAGTTCTCTTCCAACAGCCAAACCGGGCGCTCCAGGACTTGCTCTGCGTGGGGCCTTTTTTAACTTGCAATGATATTTCTTGTCAAATGCAAGCTGTGTAATCAAAAAATTAAAAGAGGAAAAGTGTCATAACCTTATTACAACAAATATTGGAAACTGTGCGGTCAAAGCACTTTGTTGAGTTACAAAGACACCTGGGATGTAGGCCAACCTAAGCAAGCACCTACATCTTCAGCTCGGTTGGAGCCCTTCCTCCAGTTCACACACAGTGGTTCGGCTTCCTCACAGGCGCCATGGAAGAACTCTGTCACTGTTGTCCAGAGACACAGTGTTTTTCCACCCACACTGCAAGTTCCCTGCATCCTCACACACCCAGGCCACAAAACAGCCATCGGTACACAGGCATGGGATAAAACGGCCAATCGGCAAACCATCCACGAGCCAGCCGAATGTGGCATTGCAAAACTCCTGCCCTTGAAATGCTGTCCATTCAGCTGGGGAGACGACGTTTCCTGAATTAATGGCATTGGCATCCCCAAACAATTGCCCAGCCGATTTATTTCAGCGGAAGCCGCCCTGGTCTGCAAAAGCATGTTGAGCAAAAAATAAAACTTGCGCTACTAAACCCGTCAGTAGAAGGTCCCCTGACCACCGTTGCGGGACCAGTACCCTGGCCAGGGACTTACCTTTCACTCACTGCCCATTGGGTAATTTGGGTGGGCCCGGGTCACATCTGAGGGCGCTGTACGGTTCTGCCCAACTCCAAGGATTGCCGGAATAAATCTGCCACATTGACTCCTCCTCCTATCCATTCCCAGAATACGCTGCAGGAGCCGTCCGGTCTCCTCCAACATGGACCCGTGGACGCTTACCTGATCGACCGATATGGCACAGGTGGCCAAAGGCAACAGGCCGTTCTAAATTAATTCCCAGGGAAAGAAGCCACACAGCGCAGGAGGTCTGGAACCCCATCAAGCAGGAGAGCGACTGTGGTTTTTGCCAGCAATCCCAGCCAGGCTTGGTAGTGTGTGACAATGGCCGAAATAGGGGCAGCTCTGGGCCTTGGCAAACTCAATCACATACCATGTCTGCACATGTTCAATTGTTGTGCGATTTTTTGAGGGTTTCCGGATCTTGATGCACTGCCACAAGGCCCCTAAGGCGCTCACTTGCGACTTCCAGCTGGCCAGATCGCGCATTGCAGCTTGCAACGCAGATTGCCCTTCCTAACATTGCATCATTGTGACGTTATCCCCAGGTGGAATTCAAACTTACATATGTTGGAGCGGTTGTGTGAGCACAGCCAGCAGTTATGGAGTATCAGCTGGTCAGGCGCAATCAACACCAATTGCCCGCCAACTTCCCATAAGAGTGGCCCTATAAGGAAGTGCCACTTTTGCGTGCTTTGATGATCAACGGGATGGCAGTGCAGAAGATCACAGTTGCCTGGACGTCCCCCTTATCTGCCTGCTTCAAAAAACACTGCAACAATAAGGGAGAGGTTTTGGAAGAGGTGGGGTGGGGGTCAAAAATTCCACACCTTCTGGAAAGTCACGCAACGTGTTCCTCACAAAGGGTGGTCGGGCCACTTTGTGGGGGATAGGAGGGGAGTCAAGGAGGAGGAAGACATCGTCCAGAGGGGGTAACAACGCTCTAGTCAGTATGTAGAGCGGGGGTGGGGTGATCAGCAGGCGAGATAACGCCTCTTGAGGGGGACAGCGTTTCTTTGCCGTTGGGATCTGCACAATGGTTGATTTCATGCTGCCAGTGCCTAAGAAACGACCGCCGCCGCCCACATTCTACACGTCTGATTTTGGGGGTTTTACACCCTCCTAACCCTCGCTACCCCGGGACAATAAAAGCCTCATCACACCGTTGAACCGGAGCGAAAATGCGGGAGTACCAAGACACACGGTGATCCCTAATGTTCTACCTTATGCCGAAGCACGCTGTGCACTGCTTTACAAAGCCTCGTGCGTCGGCAGTTAGAAGCTCTCAACAAAGGGAGCACCCAGTGCCTCTGCACAGGGAAAGCCATAGTTAAAAACTGGAAAGTTTTTGGCAGCGCCACAAATGTTCACCATCCGAAGGGCCCAGCAGCGGGAGCAACGTTCCTCAGATGTGACGACACTTGGCTTTGCCTCTCATGTCTCCCGATGGCCTTCCCCTTAAGTTTTGGGTCTCTAAGTGGATACATGCCAAGCTTAGCCAGTATGCTTGGGGCTGGCTTGCCCCTGCTGCCGTGTATTACGAGCGCGTCTTTAGGCTGCAGGTGGTGTAATAACAGACCGTCGATGCGACTTCCTCCGTAATTAACCGGCTTACTTTCTGAAAAGAACAAGGATGGATCTCGCCAGAATTTTCTTCCGTTTTCAATTAAAACTGGTCGCAACTTATCCATGCTCCTGTTATGTTCATCTTTCTACCACCCTGAACCTACCCCCCGGGCCCAACACGCCCCTTGCTGCTCAGAAGTTTTGTCCCAGAACAAAACCAAGTCACTGTTGTGGGTTCGTAACGCCAGCTGTTCCCCGTTGTTGTGAACGGCAAGAATCTCCTGTTCCCGACACATGGCAGAAAAAACACATGACCAACAGCCCAAAAAGGGAAGAGCCTCCCCCCGCTTGATGCTGAAAAATGAAAAATTTTAAGTTTTGCAGGCCTAGAATATAAATTTTATGACAAAAGGCAAATAAAAAATTTGTCATCACGCGCATATCTGCACCTATTAGAAATGGTAACAAAAAATAAAACATGTTAACTCTTCACATTTTTGAAATTAATGCATAAAAGTCATTTCAGAATTATGAATTAATGCTTTTTTAAGGTTTAATCGTCCTTAAGAAATGCAGTCAATGGTGTACGAATCATTAAATCCCTCATCACATCATCCGGTTTTATTTTGACAACATTATGAAATCACTACGATCCAACTGTAACTTTCAAACCCAATATGAAATGGCCAGCATGTAAACATGGTAATAATGTCCAATAATAAATTATTACATCTAGAAAGTGCATCATGCATACTGACAAAGTAGTTTTACCTCAATGCTGTTGAAAAACCACAAGAGATATAAATTTAATACGGTAAAATTTGGTATCACAGTGCATAGTTACCGGACAATGTTATGTAATACTTATCTCAATTAAGTCAGGTCAACCATTAGGCTTGTTGTCTTGTACATTGTTAAAGAGGGAAATAATTTTTTTGTTTGTCAAGGGTGGATTTACAATAAATTATTACGCTGTTTTTTTTTTTTGCTCCCTAGTGCCAATAACGCAGCCAACCTCAATTTGTAGTCGCAATTGCCACACGTACCCTACCCTACCTGCCGTAGGAAGGTGTTACGGATAAAGCTTTGCGAACCAGAATTTTTTACCCTTTAACACTCTACAAGCAAAAAAGCTGATTTCGCCGCAACTTATTGACGTACATTAAAACATCGCATTACCCATCAAGGCTGTCCACTGTCTGTAAAAGACATAGAATTACCTTTGCTATCCAGCCTTTGTTTCCCACACTTGCAGGACACACTAAATTGTGCAAACAATGCCCCAATTTTTTTAAATGGTTTTTTTTTTATCGTACATTATTGTGTCACAATCACTTGATGAGTCCATGCTGACATGTCACATGCTATAGAAAGTTAATTTTTAAAACTTAAAAATTGAATGTCTGTGACTGTCACATAAAATTTGCGATGGATGATGATGACTATTACCAAAATCCATTGTCTTCACTAGTTATGTTTAACATAGCGTTCCTTAAGCATTTTTTCATAAAAAAAGGACTTTTATTCTTAAATTTAAAAACTATATTTTGTTCCCCAATTTTTTGGGTGTTGTGTTTTCCATTTATTTTTGGCATGTGATATATGCGTTTTTTATTTGTATTTTCTTTTTTTTTCCTTCTTGAAATTAGAAAAACAGTGTAACTTTGTACCGTTTAGCCAGTAATAAAAAATATTTAGACTTCAAGTCAGCAGTGGTTGATCCTTTTAATGGATAACGAAAAGATGGAAACAAATTGCAAGCTTTCAAGGCTACTCAGTTCTTCATCAGGCAAAACTAAAAAAAAAATTAAGCAAATCACATATTTCTATACACAACAGGACACAGGAATAGTGCAATAGGTAAGACAATAAGTGACGTGTACAAACTGTCTTATTCACAGGGATGAACAAAAATTTGGAACATTCCAGATAAGGTTAGAAATTTGATTGCCCTCTCATTGGCGTCTTTTTTGGGTTTTCATGACCCTGGAAGGGCATGACCAATTCCTTAATTGATATAAATGACATAAATCATGTGATCTACATTCCTCCAAAACATTTCAAAGGCAGAGACTTATATTCTGAAACCTTTGTACTTTCTCATATTTGAAGTTTATTTAAAAACCGTAATTCCAATCCATGTCCCCATCCCCGGGGCATACAAAAGTTTTTGCCACAGGTAAATCATTAATTTACGTGATTGTGTGGCGTGTAATTCTCCTTGTTCCCTTTTTGCCGGCTCCCCTCACTTTCCCTCCCTCACTTGTCTTAGCTATTCCGTGTCCTGTTGTGTGTAAAATATTATTCTTCATTTTGGCTTTACTCTTAGCCTGATAAACACCGAGTATCTGAAAGCTTTGAATTTTTTTACCATATTTTCAGTTAGCCATTAAACTTATCAACCACGAGGACTTCAAGTAAAATATTTTCATTCTTGTAATTGAAATTCTCATTTTATTGTCGTAGTAAAATTCATTTATTCTTGTTTGAAGTACATACATTGCAATGGCCACGAAAAAAAGGCAAAACTCAATATTTTGTGCCAACACCCTCCTTGACCTGGGCTTCACAGCGCCATTGCCTCGAAGTGTTGATGCACAGATAAAACAATCGCTGATTGTTTGTGGGGTTCAGAAAGCCGGTTCCCCTGCTGTTGTTGGCAAAAATTCTGCTGCAACTACAACTTCAACTTCAAACGTCTCTATTGCCTCTGCCACACCCTCCTTGACCCTGGGCTTCCAGGCCAGTTGCTGTCAGAAGGTTAGATGCACAGATGAAAACAATCGCGAGGTTTTGTGGGGTTCAGTAACGCCTCTGTTCCCCTCTGTTGTCCCAAAAATTATTGCTGCTAACTACAACTTCAACTTCAAACGTCTCATACTGGCCCTGCCTACACCCTCCTTGACCCTGGGCTTCAACACGTTGCGCTCAAAGGTTAGATGCCAGATGAAAACAATCGTGATGTTTTGTGGGTTCAGTAACCCTGCTGTTCCCCTGCGTGTGTCCGGCAAAAATTACTGCTAGCTACCTAATCTGGTGAAAAAAAACATGACATCTCAAAGTTCCATGCACACATAGAAATGAGCTACACCATGAATTTCTAAGCTTAAACATTGAAACCAACTTTCAAACCATAAAATGATTTGTCTTTTCACAAATCGAACAAAATAATTGTGACATTTATACAAATTGCCATGTAAAAAATGCAAACACAAAGGCCTACTTATGCTAAGGTACTGATGGTCAAACCCCTTTCACCCATAGTTGACAAATCCAACTCCCAAACAGATGACTCAAAACTGCAAGTTGGGAAGGCATAATGTGGGTTAAACTTTGACAAACGCTGCATGGAAAGGTTATAACTCAGTGTTCTTGCCTTTGAAATAAAAGAACAAAAATATAATATCCAATGTTATTAAGGGAGGGGATGTACCCTTAATATTGTGCAAACAAGCAGTGGATGCCTTCAACTTACTTTTTTGTTCATTTTAAAAAAATACATATTTATTAAAATTAAAACGCCCATATCAAAAGGTCCTCATTAAACTATAATCGCAACAAAAATCATGCATTACCTTGGTAAAGTCAATAGTGCATAGTCACAATAGCAAAATATATACCTGTAATGGTGCTGAAAGAACGACAACAATGATAAATAGGTGAATGATATCTATTATCAGACTGAATAGCGACACCTTACATGTCGATATAATACTGTACCTTAACAAAGAGCTGTGTCACACCTCACACGCATTTTTCTTGTAGCTTGTTATGTAATAGGGCACATGCGTGTATGTTTCATCATGGTGCATGTTTACTGATAAAAGCAGTCATGACAACGCCTTTGTGTTGTCGGTACGCTTGCGATGATGAACGATGCGCACCGTGAATGTTTAGTCTTCGTCATAAGACGCACAGACGCTCCAATACCCAACCTCACAGCAGGAAGCCAGTCTGTGCGTCCAAACAAAGGCGCAAGCATACATGCACGTACCCTTTTAAAAGCTATTAAAAAAAAAGGATGTAGTGTAACGCACCCTTTATTGAGTACAGTATTAACATCGCCATTCACCATCTGTGGCTATGCAGTCCTCATCTATATATACCTTACTATCCGTTGTCATGCTGCAAGTCCACAGTCAGGCATAAATACTGTTTTCACTATGCACTTTTTAAAGGTTTTTTTTGTTAATATAAATGATTGGCACATATTATCAGTATACATGATGGAAATTTTAGATATTTTTAAAAACTTTTTTAGTGAATTTATTCAGCAAATGAAATGGTGTACATACTGTTACTTATCCATCATTAATGGATTCTGATATGTACTTGTATGCTTTTATTAAAACCGATAGCAATTTATTTAACCGATTTTATTGTGGTTTGCATTGCTTTTCAACATGTTAATGTATGCGTTTATGTTTGTCAATTATTTAATTTACATATATTTTTTTAAAGTAAAATCATCATCTTATGGTACTAAAGGTTATATTTCTCTTGTTTGGAGTATAGACATTTTTTAATTGACACGTAACAAGGAAAATACTTGATCTAGTATTTAAACATCCTCCTTGACCCTGGCTCCAAAAACCGCCAGTTGTGTTGGAAGTGCTGTTAGCACAGTTACACTTGCTCCTTGTTACTGGGGTCAGTAATGTCAGCTGTTCCCCTGCTGTGTGAACGGCAAAAAGTCCTGCTGCCTCCACCATGTTCTCTTCTCATCCCTGGGTTACAACACCGCCAGTTGTTTCTCGGAAGTGCTGTTAGCACGTTAAACACTTGCTCCCGTGTAAATGGGGTTCAGTAATGTCAGCTGTTCCCTGCTGTGTGAACGGCAAACAGTCCTGCGCCTCCACCATGTTCTCTTCTATCCCTGGGCTACAACACCGCCAGTTGTTCCTCGGAGTGCTGTTTAGCACAGTTAACACTTGCTCCCGTGTTACTGGGTTCAGTAATGTCAGCTGTTCCCCTGCTGTGTGATGGCAAAAAGTCCTGCTGCCTCCACCATGTTCTCTTCTCATCCCTGGGCTACAAACACCGCCAGTTGTTTCTCGGAATGCTGTTAGCACAGTTAACACTTGCTCCCGTGTTACTGGGTTCAGTAAATGTCAGCTGTTCCTGCTGTTGAACGCAAAAAAGTCCTGCTGCCTCCACCCTGTTCCTTCTCATCCCTGGGTTACAACACCGCCAGTTGTTTTCTCGGAAGTGCGTTAGCACAGTTAACACTTGCTCCTGTGTTACTGGGGTTCAAATGTCAGCTGTTCCCCTGCTGGTGAACGCAAAAATCCTGCTGCCTCCACCATGTTCTCTTCTCATCCCTGGGTTACAAACACCGCCAGTTGTTTTCTCGGAAGTGCTGTTAGCACAGTTAACATTTGCTCCGGTTACTGGGGTTCAGTAATGTCAGCTGTTCCCCTGCTGTGTGAACGGCAAAAAGTCCTGCTGCCTCCACCATGTTCTCTTCTCATCCCTGAGTTACAACACCGCCAGTTGTTTCTTCGGAAGTGCTGTTAGCACAGTTAACACTTGCTCCTGTGTTACTGGGGTTCAGTAATGTCAGCTGTTCCCCTGCTGTGTGAACGCAAAAAGTCCTGCTGCCTCCACCATGTTCTCATCTCATCCCTGGGTTACAACACGCCAGTTGTTTCTCGGAAGTGCTGTTAGCACAGTTAACACTTGCTCCTGTGTTACTGGGGTTCAGTAATGTCAGCTGTTCCCCTGCTGTGTGAACGGCAAAAAGTCCTGCTGCCTCCACCATGTTCTCTTTCTCATCCCTGGGTTACAACACCGCCAGTTGTTTTTTCTGGAAGTGCTGTTAGCACAGTTAACACTTGCTCCCGTGTTACTGGGGTCAGTAATGTCAGCTGTTCCCCCTGCTGTGTGAACGGCAAAAAGTCCTGCTGCCTCCACCATGTTCTCTTCTCATCCCAGGGTTACAACACCGCCAGTTGTTTCTCGGAAGTGCTGTTAGCACAGTTAACACTTGCTCCCGTGTTACTGGGGTTCAGTAATGTCAGCTGTTCCCCTGCTGTGTGAACGGCAAAAAGTCCTGCTGCCTCCACCATGTTCTCTTCTCATCCCTGGGTTACAACACCGCCAGTTGTTTCTCGGAAGTGCTGTTAGCACAGTTAACACTTGCTCCCGTGTTACTGGGGTTCAGTAATGTCAGCTGTTCCCCCTGCTGTGTGAACGGCAAAAAAGTCCTGCTGCCTCCACCATGTTCTCTTCTCATCCCTGGGCTACAACACCGCCAGTTGTTTCTCGGAAGTGCTGTTAGCACGTTAACACTTGCTCCCGTGTTACTGGGGTTCAGTAATGTCAGCTGTTCCCCTGCTGTGTGAACGGCAAACAGTCCTGCTGCCTCCACCATGTTCTCTTCTCATCCCTGGGTAACAACACCGCCAGTTGTTTCTCGGAAGTGCTGTTAGCACAGTTAACACTTGCTCCCGTGTTACTGGGGTTCAGTAATGTCAGCTGTTCCCCTGCTGTGTGAACGGCAAAAAGTCCTGCTGCCTCCACCCTGTTCTCTTCTCATCCCTGGGCTACAACACCGCCAGTTTTTTCTCGGAAGTGTGTTAGCACAGTCTACACTTGCTCCTGTGTTACTGGGGTTCAGTAATGTCAGCTGTTCCCTGCTGTGTGAACGGCAAAAAGTCCTGCTGCCTCCACCATGTTCTCTTCTCATCCTGGGTTACAACACCGCCAGTTGTTTCTCGGAAGTGCTGTTAGCACAGTTAACACTTGCTCCTGTGTTACTGGGGTTCATAATGTCAGCTGTTCCCCTGCTGTGTGAACGGCAAAAAGTCCTGCTGCCTCCACCATGTTCTCTTCTCATCCCTGGGTTACAACACCGCCAGTTGTTTCTCGGAAGTGCTGTTAGCACAGTTAACACTTGCTCCCGTGTTACTGGGGTTCAGTAATGTCAGCTGTTCCCCTGCTGTGTGAACGGCAAAAAGTCCTGCTGCCTCCACCATGTTCTCTTCTCATCCCTGGTTACAACACCACCAGTTGTTTCTCGGAAGTGCTGTTAGCACAGTTAACACTTGCTCCCGTGTTACTGGGTTCAGTAATGTCAGCTGTTCCCCTGCTGTGTGAACGGCAAAAGTCCTGCTGCCTCCACCATGTTCTCTTCTCATCCCTGGGTTACAACACCGCCAGTTGTTTCTCGGAAGTGCTGTTAGCACAGTTAACACTTGCTCCCGTGTTACTGGGGTTCAGTAATGTCAGCTGTTCCCCTGCTGTGTGAACGGCAAAAAGTCCTGCTGCCTCCACCATGTTCTCTTCTCATCCCTGGGTTACAACACCGCCAGTTGTTTCTCGGAAGTGCTGTTAGCACAGTTAACACTTGCTCCCGTGTTACTGGGGTTCAGTAATGTCAGCTGTTCCCCTGCTGTGTGAACGGCAAAAAGTCCTGCTGCCTCAACTTTAATTTCCATGGGTACCTTCTGCTACCCATCCGGGTTCCAGTACCGTCAGCTGGTTTTCCGCAGTGCCTTTGGCCTAGGTGCCTCCATGTCGGTATCCGAGTTCCAGCAACGTCTGCTGGTCCTTGGTAGTGCTTTGGAGCACAGGTACCTCCTGCTTAGTAACCGTGTCCCAGTAACGTCAGCTGGTCCTCGGTTGTGCCATTGGCTCTTTTCCTTCTGCTGACCCTCCGGGTTCCAGCACAGTCAGCTGGTCCTCGTTACTTTCATTGGCTCTTGTACCTTCTGCTACCCATCCGGGTTCCAGTACCGTCAGCTGGTTCTCCGCAGTGCCTTTGGCCTAGGTGCCTCCATGTCGGTATCCGAGTTCCAGCAACGTCTGCTGGTCCTTGGTAGTGCTTTGGAGCACAGGTACCTCCTGCTTAGTAACCGTGTCCCAGTAACGTCAGCTGGTCCTCGGTTGTGCCATTGGCTCTTTTCCTTCTGCTGACCCTCCGGGTTCCAGCACAGTCAGCTGGTCCTCGTTACTTTCATTGGCTCTTGTACCTTCTGCTACCCATCCGGGTTCCAGTACCGTCAGCTGGTTCTCCGCAGTGCCTTTGGCCTAGGTGCCTCCATGTCGGTATCCGAGTTCCAGCAACGTCTGCTGGTCCTTGGTAGTGCTTTGGAGCACAGGTACCTCCTGCTTAGTAACCGTGTCCCAGTAACGTCAGCTGGTCCTCGGTTGTGCCATTGGCTCTTTTCCTTCTGCTGACCCTCAGGGTTCCAGCACAGTCAGCTGGTCCTCGTTACTTCCATTGGCTTTTGTACCATCACCAACAGGACAAAGAAGGTTAAGACAAACTACAAGATACAGAACAAGAGACAGAAGAACAATAAGCAGAAGATCAAAAAGCAGAAGAACATTAAGTATAAGACCAAAATGAAGAGCAAAATATATGCTCTAAATTCTAAGCAGAAGAAGACTAAGCAGTGTATGGGGGTGAGTCCGTTCCTCCTCGTGGTGCCCCTGGAAAATGCCTGATGCTGCTGCAGGCTAAACTGAACGCGGACAAATACTGCTGTAATTAAAATCTTTTGTGACAGCAAGAACGGAAGGATGAAAATTCAGAGTTTTACAGATTACAAGTACAGGAATGTCTGTCACAAATAAGAATATGATGAAAAGGATGAATAGGAAGAAGATGAAGAAGTAGAATATGAAGAATAATAACTGTTTAATAAGAACAATATAAGTAATGTTAACAAAAAGATGAATAGCAAGAAGTTTTAGAAGATTAAGAAGGTGAAGATGAAGAATAATTTGATGAGAAAGATGATGCTGCTGAAGATTATGAAGGAGAAAGTGTGGAAAAGTTAAAAAGGTGAAGAGCATGGAAGTTGTGAAACAGACATATTTGACAAAATAGAAAAAAGGTTAACAACATTGTCAATTTCTTCGTCAATCCAAACGTATTTCAAAAAAAGAAATATTAATGCTATTCCATTGCATTGTGTTAAACATCTATGCCTTTAATGTCTCCTCAACCTCCCCCAATAAATTCTACATTACTCTTTGTTGTTTTCCTTCATGTACAATTAACCAACAAGGCAAGAATGGGTTTTTTTTAATTCCGATATTTTGTTCCCATAGACTTACATTGTATTTCCGGTATCGGTATCGGGTATCGCCGATATTTTTTGTGTATCGGCGATACCATTCCGATTCCGATACTTTTGGATATCGGAAAGTATCGCTCAACTCTAGCTATAACACGTGTAGATAGTTTTTCAGGAAGCTCTGCCCTCTAAGTTCAGCACATGCTTCAGGCAAGGAATGTGTGTCAAACCGGCTAGGCCCAGAGCTGCTAAGAAATTTAGGTGATTTTGGTGATACTGTCACATTGTCTCTTTGTAGGGAAGCAGGTTGTCCTGTTGATTGAAAGCGGGAGAAAGAGTTTGAGACTGCAGCAGAAGAGGGAACAGGAGGAGGCTCATATTTATCATATTTATCATGCTTCTTAAGGTGTTTACTCTACTGCACCTCGTGCTTGGAATACAGATGCTGACGCGGTGGGCAGTAGCACCAGACGTATTGGCTAGGGGCCACCAGCTGTGCTTTTGCACCCTCTTCCCTCTTTTGTGTGCTGCTGTGGCAGCGTGGTCACCTCTTCTTCCTTCGAACTGCATATGTTACTAGGATGGCCTCCGCTCCATGTGGATTCTAGGACCTCATCATTACCCAAATTATCTTTCACTGACTCCTCTGCCCTGCACTTTTTGGTAGTCTGTACACTACAGAATGACTTTGCAGTTGTCTACTGGGTTTCGTCATCATCTAACATGTGCTGCCGTGGTCCACTGACTGTGTGCACTAGCTCTCTTACGAACTCATCGTCCAACAAAACAAGTGGTTGGGCATCAGTGCACTTAGTCTCTTTCATTTCTTGGACAGGGCCAGGTGGATGGCCCATGGAACCCCAGCCAGGGGAGTGATCAAAAAGCAGAAGAGACTGCTGCATGACTTAGGCTCAGACTGCTTGGATGATTTTCATTGGTGTGAGTTGGAAGGCCATGAGCATCAGATGCCAACTGTGCACTTTCTGCAGTGGACTGGGTGGAAGAAAATGCAAAGAAGCTGGGCAACTCTCTGCCATCCAATCTAACACCTTTTCAACATCTTGTGGCCTCATCATTCATGAAGTGGTATTCGGGCGCATAACATCCTCTCACCTGCGTTCACCAGAGGAAGGTGTTGTATTTGGGAAAGTAGAAGATATAGAATGACTACGTTCACACCATGCATCAGCTACACCACCATCAGCATCTACAGTCATGGCCAAAAGTTTTGAGAATGACACAAATATTATATTTTCACATGATCTGCTGCCCTCTGGTTTTTATGTGTGTGTTTGACAGATGTTTTTATCACAGAAAGAAATATAATTGCAAACATATGAGTAACAAAAGCTTATATTGAAAGTTAGAATGAGTTAATGCAGCAAGTCAATATTTGCAGTGTTGACCCTTCTTCTTCAGGACCTCTGCAATTCTCACTGGCATGCTCTCAATTAACTTCTGGACCAAATCCTGACTGATAGCAGTCCATTCTTGCACAATCAATTCTTTCATTTTGTCAGAATTTTTAGGTTTTTGTTTGACCACCCATCTCTTGATGATTGACCACAAGTTCTCAATGGGATTAAGATCTGGGGAGTTTCCAGGCCATGGACACAAAATCTCTATGTTTTGTTCCCTGAGCCATTTAATTATCACCTTTGCTTTATGGCAAGGTGCTCCATCATGCTGGAAAAGGCATTGTTGATCGCCAAACTGCTCTTGGAGGGTTGGGAGAAGTTGCTCTTGGAGGACATTCTCGTACCATTCTTTATTCATGGCTGTGTTTTTAGGCAAGACTGTGAGAGAGCCGATTCCCTTGGCTGAGAAGCAACCCCATACATGAATGGTTTCAGGATGCTTAACAGTCGGCATGAGACAAGACTGGTGGTAGCGCTCACCTTGTCTTCTCCGAATGAGGCGTTTTCCTGATGTCCCAAACAATCGAAAAGGGGATTCATCAGAGAAAATAACTTTACCTCAGTCCTCAGCAGTCCACTGCCTGTACCTTTTGCAGAATATCAGTCTGTCCATGATGTTTTTTCTGGAGAGAAGTGGCTACTTTGCTGCCCTCCTTGAGACCAGGCCTTGCTCCAAGAGTCTCCGCCTCACAGTGCGTGCAGATGCACTCACACCTGCCTGCTGCCATTCCTGAGCAAGCTCTGCACTGCTGGTAGCCCGATCCCACAGCTGAAACACTTTTAAGAGACACTCCTGGCGCTTGCTGGTCTTTCTTGGGTGCCCTGGAGCCTTTTTGGCAACAATGGAACCTCTCTCCTTGAAGTTCTTGATGATGCGATAGATTGTTGACTGAGGTGCAATCTTTCTAGCTGCGATACTCTTCCCTGTTAGGCCATTTTTGTGCATTGCAATGATGACTGCACATGTTTCTTTAGAGATAACCATGTTTAACAGAAGAGAAACAAGGATGCCAAGCACCAGCCTCCTTTTAAAGTGTCCAGTGGTGTCATTCTTAATCATGACAGATTGATCTCCAGCCATATCCTCATCAACACCCACATCTGTGTTAATGGAGCAATCACTGAAAAGAGGTTAGCTGGTCCTTTTAAGGCAGGGCTGCAATGATATTGAAATGTGTTTTGGGGATAAAGTTCATTTTCTAGCCAAATATTGACTTTGCAAGTAATTGCTGTTAAGCTGATCAATCTTTATAACATTCTGGAGTATATGCAAATTGCCATTAGAAAAAGTGAAGCAGTAGACTTTGTAAAAATTAATATTTGTGTCATTCTCAAAACTTTTGTCCATGACTGTACACCAGTACCACCGCAGCCATATCCATGTCCCCTTTTTGATACTCTCCTCATTTTTGGAACTGTTTTTTTCTGCATACTACTCGCAAATAGATGGCAGAAAAGTAAATTTATTTATTTATTTATTTGCAACAGTACTAGAAAACACACAGCTGTCCAGAAAAATTATTTCTTGAGCCTATAAATGGCAACAAGATGGTTGTTGCCAATTATTTATTTGCAACACCACTAGAAAACACACAGAAGTCCAATAAAAATATTTATTTGGTCTACTGATGGCAACAAGACATCTGATTTCAACTATTTTTTCCCAATTTGCTAAAAAAACATACACTGGTCCAGAAAATGCATTTCTTGGGCCTATAAATGGCATGGAGATAGCTGATGCCAATTATTTATTTCAGCACTAATACAAAATACACACCGGTCCAGAAAAATTATTTCTTAGGCCTAGAAATGGCAACTAGATGGCTTATGTCAATTATTTATTTGCAGTACTACTAGAAAACACACAGCGGTCCTACAAATTTATTTCTTTGGCCAATAAATGGCAATCAGATGACTGATGCCAGTTATTTATTTGCAACACTACTAGAAAACACACCAGTCCACAAAAATTATTTATTTGGCCTATCAATGGCAACAAAATAGCTGATGCCAATTACTTGTTTCCCAGACTACTATAAAACACACCCCAATTTAGAAAAAATATTTATTTGGCCTAGAAAAGGCAGCAAGACATTTTATGCCAATTATTTATTTCCTAGACTTCTAGTAAACAGTTTATATATTTTTTTCCTTTGGCCTAGAAATAGCAACTAGATGGCTGATGCCAATTATTTATTTCCCAGACTACTATAAAACACACTGTGGCTAAAGGCACAGTACTCTCACAGGCTGGGGGCAGAGTACACACAGTGGCTTAAAAGCACAGCAATCCCACAGGCGAGGGGTTCAGAGCACACACAGTTGCTCAAAGGCAGAGTACTCGCAAAGGTGGGGGCAGAGTACACACAGCAGTTTAAAGGCACAGTACTCTCACAGGCAAGGGGTTCTGAGCACACACAGTGGCTCAAAGGCAGAATACTCGCAAAGGTGGTGGGGTAGAGTACACACAGCGGCTCAAAGTCAGCATACTCCTACAGGCAGAGGCTGCAGAGTACACACAGCTGTTTCAAATCATATTACTTTCACAGGTAGGGGGAAGAGTACACACAGCATCTTAAAGGCATAGTACTCCTACAGACGGAGGGTGCAGATGACACAAAGTGACTTAGAGGCACAATACTCCCACAGTCAGAGAGTGCAGAGTACACACAGCAGTTTAAAGGCACATTACTTCCTTGGGTGGGCAGTGCAGAGTGCACACAGTGACTTAAAAGCACAGTACTCTCACAGACATGGGTTACAGAGTACAGTCAGCGGCCGTTTGGCAGAATACACCCACAGATATGGGTTGCAGAATACAAATGTAAGGAGGAAGACCGGGCTGTGGGTACCTGCCTGCTGGGTCTGGAACTGTTGAGGCGGCATCCCCTTTTGCCTGTGGGAAGAAATTAGAAGCCGGACCAACCTCATGACCTGGGTAGGCAGGGTTATATAAAAGAAAAAGTGCGTGCAGCAGGGAGTTTGGCGCCAACCCACAGCAGTGTGCAGTCAGGTGAGCGGCATGCTCCATTCCCCTGAGTACTGGTGCCCCAACACGCCACATCAGTTGGGCCTCACAATCTGCAGAGGGACCGCTGTGCTGAGAGGAGCCGTGCGGCTGCTGTAGCCAGAGAGAGGAGTGTTCCATCCTGCGAGCACCGGCATTGCGCAGACCAGCGTTCATTGACTCCTGCCACCAACAGCGGAAACTTGAGGATGAGTAGTGCGGCGTGCCCATTGATTACCAGAGAGCAAGGTGCCGTACGTTCCTTGTACATGAGTGCCGCGCATGTGCCCCATAAGAGAGTCTGGGTACGGGACAAACACTTGCACCCTGATTTGCCAGCTGATATTTGCCGGTCTACATTGGACTCGGACAGCGTCAACTTATAGACTAGCGGCTCAGTGGAAGGTATCAAAGACCAACGGCTGCTGCCAGAAGATTGATCCTTGTTTCATAGAGGACCTTCTTGGATAAGCACCACGTCAGCCGTTGTTGGCGCTATTGACTCCTCAGAAGTCATAGTCTGAGGAACTTCTGCCATTACCTGATTCATTGTTTTTTATCCCTGAATATCCTTTGCAAATCCAACTGTTTATTCCCTCATACAACTGTTTACCTCCCTGCATGAAATGTCCCATTGTTAATTAAAATTGTTAACCCTTGCTCTGCCTCCTGTCCATCACTGCATCCCCAACCTTTTACACACACAGCAACTTCATTGCACAGTACACTCACAGATATGGGTTGCAGAATGCACACACACAGCGACTTTTGTTAGAGCACTCCTTCAGGTATGGGTTGCAGAGTACACACAGCTCCTTCTTTGCAGAGTACATAGTCAGAATCTGTACCTCTATGCAGCTGCATCCTATTTCTACACTAATAGGAGCAGAATATTGGCATCACTAATGATCCGGCTTTTATATTTGCCATGGCTGTAATGGCACTATAAGGGCACACAGTCTAAAAGCTTGTTGATTGGCTGCTCTGCAGCCTTTCAAAAAGCTTTTTTAGACTGATGAACCTGAACATGAAACCAGACATACATTAAAAAGTCTGTGTCGTGGGTTCTTTACCGGAAACTAGGCGTCCGGTATAGACCATGAACTTTACCATTGTGGTTCAGCTCATCCCTAAAGGCTATGTGTTGATTGTTGTTAACATAGATGAAACTGTCTAAGCAATATTTCTCAACTTGTTTTTCACTGCATTTCAAAGCTTGTTGAATGGCGATGTTCTCTGCGTGTGCTACTTTCATGAGTTACTGTATAGGGGGTTATGAGTAGCGCTTTATTGACTTGTCATAGTTATCACCAGGTAAAATGGCTATGGTGTTTTTTGGGAGAAAATTAGATCTGTACATTGTCATACAGAGGCCAGGGTGATGAGGAGAAAGTGATCAACACATTTGGACAATACAATTTTTTTTATTTTGTTGCTTACAGTATTATTTTTTACTTTTTTCTTGTCATCACCACAATGGGCTCTCTATAGAGTTCACATAAGTATATCAAAATCTCAACAACTTGCTTGCAATAAGATTTTAGCCCATATTTAAAGTTAAAGGTTGTATAATTTTGATTGTCATACCATTCCATGTTCAATGAAGCCCCCTTTCTCCTTGGGTGACACTTCATTATATTTTACATCAGGTGGAGGACGCACATAATTTTGATTTTCTACCGAATAAAAAAGTGTTTAAAATGACCTCTTGACCCTTAAAAACCCCTTAACCTGAGGTAGTTTACTAAACTTCATGGAAATGAAATTTAGAGAGTCTATCAATCTTATTTCCAAATCAGGCAGAGCTACACCAGAGACAACTACCTTGGGTTATCAGCTGCACTTGTAGTTTTTTGAACATCAACTCCTCAACAAAGAGTGGTTTTGACTGGCATTGTAGGCTATAAAAGTATCACCTGTTAATCTACCAAGAGAAAAGAACTGAGCAAAAGTCACAAGTGCATGGTTTACCTTAAAACTTCCCAGTAGGTCTTCCATAAAGTGTTGTGCCATTAATGTAATTCAGTATGTGTATGCAAGTCTTCTGCATGCATTCAAAGTTGTAAAACATATAATGATCTGACTCTCCATTTGGAAAATAGCTCCGCATGTCACAAAGATGGCCATCGAATGTATTTAGATGACTGCAGCATACAATGCAGCGCAGAACATTACATTTGTGCTTTGTCTCACCATTTCTGTGCACAAAATGGTGGCAATCATCACAAAATGTTTTAAGTCTTGCTTTTCTGTAACTAATTGTGTGTGATAATCTCACTCGAAGTACAATACATCCACAAGATAGGACACTGGAGCTGTTGCTCGCCAGTGCTTTCCACACAACTTTCTCTTTCACTTGCTTTACAAAAATACCAACAAGAATTATTTTTTTGTTATAAAATACCAAATTGCATTGTTCCAAAAGTAAGATTTGCAAATAAAACCTTTCATATTTTTGTGACAAATGTCCTGAAAATAATGCCAATCACCCTGACTGTAGCACAGTACTTTTATGGGAACTCCCAAATATTTTTCAAAAGCAGCAATATCACTAATGTTCACTAGTTGGCTATCAGAACCAAGGATTGAGGGAGGAGTGGCTGAGCACAGCCATCTTGGTATTGTGAAAAAATACTTTATTTAATTCTCAAAATATAAAAAGGTGAAGGTTAAAACCAACCTGATGCTTTTCGGGCACACCAGTGCCCTTAGTCATAGCTATATAATAAAAGAAAAACTAGGTGCATATATATACACAATGAAAACAAATCACAAGTGAAGAATGGGTGGAAACACCATAATTGATTAATTCATGCAGACCTGGTGTGTGACGTTGGAGCTATACTCTCTCAGAGAACAGGTGAGAAGAATGTCTTGCATCCCTGTGCCTTCTTTTCCCAGCAGTTGTCTTCGGCTGAGAGGAACTACGATGTGGGCAATAGAGTTGTTGGCCATTATTGCCGCCTTCAAAGAATGGAGACACCTTCTTCAGGGAGCTGCACAGCAAATAGTCGTCCTGACAGACCATCGTAACCTTGAATTTATCAGGTCGGCTAAGTGCCTGACTCCTCGCCAGGCTCGCTGGAATCTTTTCCTAAACCAATTTAATTTTGTCATTTCTTATAGACCAGGATCGCGCAATGGAAAGGCTGATGCACTCTCTAGGATTCATTCAGCAGAGACCCGTCCACTTGCTCCTCCTAAGACTATTCTTCCTGACTCTAGATTCCTGGGAGTGATTCATAATCAAGACCTACTTAAGGACATCAAGGAAGCATACCATGCGGATTCCTTGTTGGCACAACCCCCAAGGGACGTAAGTCTTGTCTTTAAGAATGGTGTGTGGATTCTGGGACAACGTCTGTATATTCCTGAAACAGTCAGATTGAGAGTATTGCAACTCATTCACGATTCCAAGATAGCTGGGCATAGAGGAATTCTCAAGACACAGGAATTTCTTTCTCGTTTCTTTTGGTGGCCCACTTGCAGGAAGGATGTTTTAAACTATGTCACTTCATGTGAAGTCTGTGCAAGATGCAAAACACCTCGCTCCTCACCAACTGGTCTGTTACAACCTCTTCCCACCCCGTCCCGCCCGTGGGGATCCATTTCTATGGACTTCATTGTGGAGTTACCAACCTCTCAAGGAAAAACACCATTCTAGTGGTGGTTGATCCTTTAACAAAGGCAGCTCATTTTATTCCTTGTGTCGGCTTACCCACTGCAAAACAGACATCAGATTTGATGATTAAAGATGTGTTTCGCTTACATGGAGTACCGGATGAGGTTATTTCGGATCGAGGGGTGCAATTCACTTCAAGGTTTTGGCAAAATTTCTGTGCAGCATTGGACATTAAAGTAAATCTTTCTTCTGCTTTTCATCCCCAGACTAATGGACAGACCGAACGAACCAATCAAACTCTGGAGCAGTATCTCCGCTGCTTTATCTGCCACCTACAGGATGATTGGGTGGATCTACTTCCATTGGCTGAGTTCTCTTATAACAACTCTCAGAGCGCCTCCACGAAGCAGTCTCCTTTTTACTCCAATCTAGGTTATCATCCTAACATTCTTCCACGATTTCCCATAGAAACGCCTTTACCAGCAGTGGCCGAAAGAATCACGTCTTTACAGAAGAATATGGATCTTCTAAAGGAGAATCTGGAATTGGCTCAGGAAAGGTACAAGAAAGCAGCAGATAAATTTCGTAAACCTGCACCAGTTTTCAAGGTAGGAGACCTGGTCTGGCTGTCAACCAGAAATCTTAAGTTAAGGATTCCATCGTCTAAGTTGGGACATAAGTACATTGGACCCTATAAAATCAGTAAAATTATAAGTGCCGTTGCTTGTCGTCTTCAACTGCCTAGAACTAAGAGAATCCACCCTGTCTTTCATGTATCCCTACTAAAGGCTGCAACACCCAATACGTTTCCTGGACGTTCTTCTCCTTGCCCTGACCCAGTGCTAGTCGATGGTCAGGAAGAATTTGTGGTGGAAAGAATTCTAGATTCCAGGTTATACAGGAATCAGTTACAATATTTGATTAAATGGCAGGGCTACCCAGTGGAGGACAACTCATGGGAACCAGTCAATAACGTTAATGCTCCTCGTTTGCTCCGCCAGTTTCATCAGAGGTACCCAGACAAGCCTGGTCTGAGGCCATCCGGAGGTTGTCCCTAAGGGGGAGTAATGTAAGGTTCTTTGTACATGTTCTTGAAACTCAGTTTTCCGTCAGCCATTTTGCTTTCTGTCTTGCTGCAGCTATCTTGCCCTCAGTCAATATGGAGTTTTCAGCTTTCATGTTCCCGCCCTGATTCTCTCCCTCTTGCTTCTTAAGCAGCCACAGCTGAGCAATCAGTGCTTCAGAAACTAGCCTGCAGTGAACCTGTGACCTGACTCCTGGAAGCCTTGGACTATGTACTCCAGCTATTCCTACTGAGGAACTCTGAACACTTGTGGACTCTGGAACCCTGCTCTTTGAAAGATCCACGTTTGCATGGACTTACGGTAACAGAGAAGAAGATCCTGAACCTGTTGTGGAGAGTGATTGCTGAGCTTAAGTTACTCTGGCCTGCTGTGTCTCCTGCTTCTGTATCTGCAAACTGTGTGACTATTTTTGCCACTTGTATGAAGTAATACAAGACCTTCTATATAAAACCTGTGTCTCATGTATTTTCATCGCACCCAAGCACAAGAGGCTATATGAACTGTACTACATACATTACACATACACTGTTCAATAACTTAGGTAATAAATATATCAGCACTTTTACAGCTACATAGAGCAATAAACAAAACAATAAAATCTGCATGCAAGTCTGTACAATACCAGAAATCCATCCCGCTAGGCCACTAAACCAGTTGGCAGGATTTAAAAAGGAGAATGTGTTACCCCACCAGGAGTCTCTGTTTGCAATGTGTTGCTTTAACCATTGGTCTCTAAGTTCACCTATTTTGTCTATACTGGCCCTGACCTGGAGATTGCCAGCGGGTCAATATAATTGCAACAGGTGGGACCAATTATTTAACACATTCCTCCTTCGTTTTCTGTCAGTTAATCTAGTACTATAGTATGTTGGTTAGTAACTATGATTAATTGTCTCTGTATTGTATTAGTTTCATTAAGAACCTGAAGAACATGGAAAATCTGATCATCCAGGTAGTCAGTAGCTTCCACTAACATATCTCATATTTGTGTTATGAAGGGGTATATTAGTATACTACTGAATATTTTATTTGTTTTCCCCATTTCTACTAAATGTGGCCTACCATTTGGATGGGGCTTTTTGTCTGCAGCCCTTCTATACAATGTGTGAATTGGGACTGCTGCTGTGTCTACTTTACTATGAGGAACGGTGAAAGTGGCTTGTGTTAGTTTGGCAAGAGTGTAAACCCCGCTTATGTCTGGGCTCACCGACCTGTAGGCACTATGTCCGCAAACTAAGAATACTCCTTCTGGGAGAACACAAATGTGACAAGGGGTCTGTATACATTGGTATAAATTCAAAAGTCCCAACATAGCTTTATGGGCTCACCAAGTATTATTCATTTGCTTTCCATTTATAGCAAATGTACATTTACACCTTTCTTTCCTTACTATTTTACCAATAGATGTTTTGCAGAATTCAACACCTTCTTGGTACACTGTTTTTTAACCTGGGTTCAAGAGTGAATGTACATGTGGAAGCAATTATTGTCCTCACCACAGGTATTTGATCCAGTGTGTTGAAGACTTAACCACAATCCATCATTAGGAATGGCGTCTGAATGAATAATCTCAGTCCTCCTCTAGGTGACCACATTTCGAACTTCTGAATCATTCTCCCGCCACCACATTTGTACCTTAGATCGCGTTATATTTAACTGGAACCAGGGATTAGCGTCCCATCTGACTATAGCCAATGATGCAAATATATATATATATATTAATTTCCCCAAAATAGATTGAGTCCTGGCTTCATTGTGTATGCAGTGTGGTGTTAATACCTTCCAGTGCTCTAGAGGTAAGGCTAAGTATGGCATATTCCTTGCAGATACTTGGCTGTGTGTACAGATCCAACAGTCTTTTGGCTTTTCTCCTTCCATGTCCTTTATAAGAAGAGCATAATGTCAAATAAGTTTGTTGTCCCAGTCAATATTTAAAAATGTATCCAGTGTCTCTGTAGCGTGCAATAATCCTGCTACTCCCAGCAAGGTGATTAGTAGAATAGTCATTATGCCGGTAAAGTGACCTCTTTGCAGTGACTGGTGTGGATCCAGGTGGACTTTCCCTCAAGTTTCACTGAGTTGGATGTGGTCAGCTGGACTTGAAATTGGCCATCAAACTGTGGATCTAGGCTCCTTCTCATGTGTCTGCATATGATCACCCAATCACCTAGATTCAGCTGATGCACATCTGCACTGGCATTAGGATCTGGAATGGATGAGAACACATGTTTATGTACCACATTAAGTTTTTTCTGCAAGGCCTGGACATAGGCTGTCATAGAACCGTGTTGCATTTGTAGTACCTGTTGAAAGTACAGACCAGTCTTTGGGGCACTACCAAACAGTACTGCAAAAGAAGAAAAGCCTGTCTTTCTATTTTCAGTATGTCTGACTGAAGAGAGTGCAAGAGACAGGCAGTCTACGCAATTCTTTCCTGTCTCTTTCATGGCCTTTTGAATTCTTAAGTAAAAGTGTCATTTTAACATTTTCACATTTTACCCGATATGATTCCGGCCAACCAGATAAGAGATCTACACATACTAGGACATATTCATACACTCCTACCTTGGGTAGTTGTATGTAGTCAGTCTGCAGTCTCTGAAACAGGTAAAGAGGCCTTGATGTCGCTTTCTTAGAGACTTTTACTGTTTTACCTGGGTTGTGCTGTGCACAGATGAGGCAGGACTGCATGAGTTTCGTGGCTGCGTTACTGAAACCAGGGGCGATCCAGAAGGCATTTACCATGATACACATCTGATTTTTTGAGTTTTGAGTGGGGCCATGTGTTGCTTGTGCCATCACTGGGAACAGGGACTGAGATAAGCACAATTTATCCCTATTCTCCCATACTCCATTTGAGTTCAGCTCAGCTCCCATTTTTCCCCAGTGTTCCTTCTCTGAGGTAGAAGCCTGTTGCTGGATGGATTTCAGGACATCTAGACTCAGTGTGCTGGAATATGCTGACTACCTGCCACCATCCTCTGCTCCCTAGGCCACCTTGCTGTTACTTTAGCAGCCTCATCCACCCTTCTGTTGTCCTCTAACTCCAGGGAGCCACCTTTTGTGTGTACTTTCACCTTGATTATGCCAACCTGGACTGGTAACATCAATGCCTCCAATAATTGTTTCACCAGCTCTGCACTTTTAATGGGCTTACCAGCTGATGTAAGAAAAGCTCTGCATCTCCAGATAATCATGGGATATTCCCCATCCATAGTTCAAATCTGTGTAAATGTTAGCAACTTTACCTGCAGCAGCTCTACATGCCTCAGTGAGTGCGTTCAACTCTGCCTCCTGCGCTGACATGTGAGGTGGGAGTGGTTCAGCTTGGATTACCTCATGTTAAGATACTACTGCATATCCAGTGTAGAATCGCCCATCCTGGTGGTATCTGGAGCCATCTACCAAAAGCTCAAAATCTGCATTAGGAACAGGTTTTTAATGAACATGTGCAAAACCCACTGTCTCCTGACTCATCAGTTCTATGCAGTCATGTGTGTGGGTCATGTCAGAGTAGTCTTCCTCACTTGCTAATACTGTCATCAATTCCCCCTTTTCTGAATCCACAGGCAGAATGGTGACTGGATTCAGAACATTACATCTTTTGAGGATGACATATTCAGAATTAGCAGAGCACATTCAAGTCTGACCCATCTGGCCTTAGACAAGTAGTCATTCCTTCTTGTGGGAGGACCGTCCAATAGTACTGTCTACCTTCATGAATAAAAGCAAAAAATATACTGACAATCAGGGTGTAGGGGTACAGAGATATGCAAATTGCCTCTTCAAAAAAAAGAGGACTTGTACTCTATAGCACCACCTATTGGAAGTAGCGATCCTACAAGTCACAATCAACCCTTTAACGAGTCTTGTAATATGACTTAGGATAAAAGCCAAATCAGTATCTCCATTTGCAGACACGGTGTTTCGAACTATTGGTCCTCATCAGTGCAAAGTAGGAGAGATCTGATTTGGCTGGATGAGAGGCTCTGGACTAGGGTCTAAAAGGTAAGGTTTACCCTTGTGGAGAGTGACATACCAGCTCTGGCGTGTCGAGGTAAGGAGGCTTATTCGCCGTGCAATGCTCCTCTGGGAAAGTTAATATGCAAATTGCCTCTTCAAAAAAAGAGGACTTGTACTCTATAGCACCACCTATTGGAAGTAGCGATCCTACAAGAAGAATGCATTTGCCAAATAACGACTGTGAAAATTTTGGCGTTGCTGGGATCTGTGACAGTAAGGTGTGTAAGTTATGAACAATTGAGGTCACACTCTCTATAACATCATTAATAGCCCTTAAATTATGAACCATTCTGTAAATGTCAGGGGAACCTTTGGTTTTTTTTTTCTTCATGTGATACAAAGGGGTGTTGCAGGGGGAAGATTTTTGCACCAGAGCCCCTGCCTTGACATACTCTTTTATATCTCTGGTCAGGGCCATGGATTTGGCTAGGCTTAAAGAGGTATTGTTTTAAACAAAGAAAAGTGGTTCCCTCTTTTTATTCAATCATGACCAGGGGGATGGGCAGCAGACCCACATCAGTTTTTCACCTTTGCCAAAACAGTATCTGGTACCTCACTCACTCTCCTGTATTCAGATATTCTGGTGACAGATACTTTCACAGCTTTTGTGATGTACACAATTGCTCCAAGCTTAGACAATAGACTGTAATACCCTCAGGAGAGTACTGTATGGTGGCCTGGATTGCACTCAATACATCTGGTCCCAGTAAATTCATAGGAGTATTCTCAATAAAAACAAGCTTTGTTAGCACATCTTGACTACCTCGTAAATTTGGTTTTATTTGTTTAGTCAGAGGAGCTTAAGCCACTTGTCCCTCTTTACCCATACAATCCACAATCTTGTTAGTAATCATGGCTGGCATTATTAAGTCTTTGTGCACCACAGTCCCGGCTGCCACAGTGTCAATCAAAAATTCTGCCTCTTTACCCCTGGCATTGTTATGATAGTCATCAAAGTAGGACCAGGTCTGGAGAGGATACGAACAGGGCACTCATTTGTCACCGGTTTGCCAATTTCCTAGTCTGAATGCAAAGAAAGTGGAAAATCAGTTTGCTTAGTGTCCTTTGTCACATCTGTAGAAGTCTTAATTATGCGTCCTAGTACGTCACCTGCCTTCGCAATCACCAAACTCTCTAGGTCTGCCGAGGTGCACGTATACATCAGTTGTATTGTCTCTTTTCTTTCTGTAACATGTTAAAGGTTAGTTCTCAGAGTCAGGCAACTGTTTCAACATAGCTAGCTGATCATAGGGGCTTCAGGGATAATACTCCTGTCTCTATCTTACTGTCTTACTCTAGTCACACTCCATTGTCCTGATGAGGATGGTTGTCTGGTGGTGAAGATGACCCGATGTTTGGTGGGGGTGAGATTATGTCCTACACCTTCCTCCCTCTCAGGGCTACTATCAGCTTCCTCCCCAAAAGTCAAAGTCCCCACTACTGTGTCAGCTTCTTCTGTCACTAGATATGATCTTGTCTTTACAGGATTCAGGGTAACTCGCTTAGGTCGTGTGGTAGCACAAGTCACACAAGCATCTCTCCAGTCTGGGTTTGTCTGGCCACAGTGTTTAAAAGTTCATTTGTCTTGTCTGGATCTCTGGTTATACAGAGGTGGGGCAGTAGCTATCATTTGGTGGTCATAGTCTTAAACTTTTTTGCATCAAAACATTCATAATACACCTTACTTCCGTACTACTGCACATTCTCAGCTCCACAACACCATTTATTCACTTGCTATTTTCTTCCCTTGTCTATGTAATATGCAGGTGCTGGGATGCAGTACAACAAATGCTGCAGAACAGAGAATAACTATATTTATTTGTTTAACAGTAATGAACTCCTCACAGGGAGTTAGCAGGGAAAAAGAGATGCAAAAGTAAACCGTATAATGGTTATTAAACTAAACAGTCTTTTGTTAACAGATGCACTTATCGTGGTTCCCCAGTCACTCCCTGAAGATCCAGTGGGTAATAGGATGCTGGCAGAGATTGGCATAGTGTTTTCAGGCATCCCCAACCTACACACGGTCCTGCTTCTGGTGGCAGCGGGCGATCTCCGGTTTTGCCCGCTGAGCCTCTAGTCCATTTATCCGTGGAGCAAAATCGTAGAGCTCTCCGCATGGTTCCATTTGGCACGTATCTCGCTGAAGAGCCACCTTCACCTAAATGGCTGCTCTGCAATGCTCTAACCGACGTTTCAGCCGATACCGGGACATCCCTACTGTGATGCTTTGTCTGTTGTATGCTCCCCTGCCCACCCACTGATATGGGTAAGTCTCTTCATCTAGAATATCATTCCCTCCAGCAACAGGAGGTTTGGCCCCAGCAGTTTTGGACCCGGTGTTTCGGCAGCCATTGCAACTTGGTCCTCTCTTCTACACCTGTGCCATTTTTGTACATCCAAACATCCACACTCTGGCATGTTTGCCTTTTTCAATATTGGTCCCATATTCTTCATTGCTTATTTTCCTTCTCTCTCCTTTTCAATCTGTATAGCAAATTTGGATTCCTTTTGGGGGACCTGACTGCACACAGAACACGTTGCCCTTGGCTTCAACTTATTGTCCAGACAGCTCACCTTTCTGAAAATGTCCTCTCAGTGTGCCTGGACATTGTCTTTAGGCCACGATCTGGCAAATCAGCATGAGCTTGTCAAGGTGCAGCGGGAAGGCTCTTGTGACTCTTTCACCTGGTAGACCTGCAGGATGTAACAGGAAGGCTCTTTCAGCTCTCTCACCCATTAGACCAGCTGACTAAAGTAGGAAGGCCCAGGTGTGATAGGTCTCTCACCTACTAGACCAGCTCCATGGACAGTGGAAGGCTTAAGAGGCTTTCTCACTCAGAAAAAAAGACCGCTGACTAAAGTAGGAAGGTCCATGTGTGATAGGCCTCTCACCTGCTAGACCAGACGTTCAATTGGCTACCCCTTCTGCTGATCCTCAACTAGCTGTATATCAGCCACACAACCAGAAGCAGGTAGCAACCCTGATGACCAAACAATTACAAGTTTTCTCTAAAATAGGCACAATATTTTACTTTCAACTTCAACTTACAATATTACTTTCCACTACAGTACAGTATTGTTGCTTTAAAAGTATAGTATTTCTCACATAGAACAGAAAGAATGTGCAGTTCTCGGCAGTTTCTATATTCAGCATGTCACAGAAGCTCCAAAAACACATGAAACCAATGGACCTTCATCTCCTTGGCATACTATACCCAGGATACCTGTACACCTTTCACAGAATGGTCTGTGATGATTCATTCATATGTGTTCATTCAGGGATTATTTCACAGCTGTCTGAAGAAGCTGATTTAAAAAAATGAACAGAATCCCTTATCTCAATCACTCCGCCTGATTCAGCTCAAAGTGAGTTGACTAATGTCCTCTGTCACAAAGGACCACAACTAACGGAACCCCTCATCAATCAGGAACTTATTTATTTGTCCCTTATACTCAGTTTTTCATCACTCATGTCATTCAGAGGTTCTCATAAACATACATACCAAAATTCACACCTCCTGCCTACTGTACATAGGAATTTGCACAATTTATAAGGCCTGCAGTACCCACTGACACCCGGAGAACGGCCGAAGTAAACTACATAAACATAAAACACAGCCTTATACAATACACTGCTAATTCAAGATGACCAAAGCAATAAAAGTGCACAGAGACTGTCCCAGCTCTGCACTACAGAACCAGTTAGTAGACTAACAGATAATATAGAAAACACTTATTATATTATTACTCTATTAATCAACTCCCATACAGACATAAACAGACATAAAAATCACAAAACTTACTGTTGATGTCGGTTCTTGAACCGTGTTTGCAGCCTTTACCCAGAGATATGGGGGATCCAGAGAGATTGCAAGCACAAAAACAAAAGTTTAAGAATAAGGCTCCTTACCTTGCTGCAGTTGGAATATATATTTCCAATCTCTCAGGAAACTCCCACATATGGATTCCAAATAGGCTGGTTACCACGGCCTCGTGTTGGGTGCAAAAACTGTTGTAGCTGCTTTCGTTCTGACCCAAAGTCAGATATGCCAGATCACCAGTGATGCAGAATTAAGAGATTAGGCCCTCAAATAACGAGCACTTGGAGAAAAGCATACACACTGGTTGTGAGCAAGTCACTTTTATGTTTATTCACCCAAAAATGCAGTATTTTATACCATTTACAGCAATGTCACTCAATGTAACTCATGTAGCCCCCTGTTGTGAATAATCTGGAGGCGACTTCTGGGCTGGAGCTCCCTCTGGTGGTTGCTGAGGGTAATGAACTAATTGCTGAATG